>PNEQ01038523.1:50021-77044 GCA_003012365.1 Medauroidea extradentata | reverse complement strand
CGTAAGGATTTACTTGCAGCTATACGTAATATCGTAATAGTTGTTGTAGCTAGCAAGTGAAACAATGTTGCTTTTTAAAGTGCTCGTTCATTTACAAAGTAAAGTTTAAATCAGTAAAATTTCAATGCTATATCAGCTTAGTATAGGGGACAGGAAGCTTGCAGCTTATTACATGACCAGAATTGCTATGCAAGTGTAATTAAAGTCAAATACAGCTTTGTCGCAAACGTGATTTAGGCTTGCATCTAGACTTCCGAGCAAGCTTGCTATGGCAAGTTAAATTAACGTGAAATGTAAACTTGCTGCAAGCTTGATTCAGGCTTGCAGCAAGTCTCGTGAGTAAGCTTGCTATGACAAACCAAAATCAAGTGAAATGTAAGCTGGCAAGCAGGCTTGCAGCAAGTCTCGTGAGCAAGCTTATTATGACAAACCAAAATCAAGTGAAATGCAAGCTGGTGTTACCTTACATCCCAAACAGCAGAAAAAGCTTACTACAAGCTTGCTGCAAGCTTATCCAGGCAAACTAGCAACTTTGCAACATGTGTGTCACGACAAGCCTGAAAGCTTGCTGCAAGCCTGCTGCAAGTTGCCTGGTTGACACTTTTTTGAATTGTTGCAAGCTTACATACTAAACTTCATTTAAGGCTAACTTGTAAGCCATTAAGCTTAACATAAACTTGTAAGATATTTAACTGCAAGAATTTTTCTTAAATACACTTGCAGAGCTTGTCATGTAAGCCTGCAAGCTAAAAAATACTTATGCCAGCATACAAGTTTAAGTCATATGCAAGGCTTGCAGTAAGCCTACAGAAGCAAGTTTATAACTGCAAGTCAAATGCAAGGCTTGCAGTAAGCTAACATGTTTGGGAAGCCACCAGGGTGTTTTGATGTAGTATTATAATTTTTTCCTATTTGTACAGTAAATAGCAGCATGGCGGACTTTTGTTGGTAGGTTTTCAAACACTTGGATATTGCATTAACCTGATGTATTAAACATTTGTTTTGCAAATAGCGCACAAACACGAATAATGGGGAAGAAGAGGCCTGTTGTGTGCTAGATGCACTGATAAATGTTCTGTCCGCCATCGTTTCCCAGTTGCTAATGAAGATGTAATTTTTTAATGGATAAAAAGGATAAAAAATCCGAAACTTGAAGATGCTGAGAAGAAAAAAGTGTACGACTCGTATCTCGTTTGTGACCGACACTGCAATGAACACTGCAAAAATTAGGAATTTTTTCTTGCATATGTTTTATTACACGAAAGTATTAACATCAAGTAGATACGTGTGTCATACTATTGATAAATACATGTAAAACTGCAATTATAAAGTTATTTCGTGCAAGTTGGATGTTTCGTTTCACCCATTTCCCAACCCATACATTTATTTAACCTTTAATAATATTAAAGTATGTAAATGTGTGTATGTATATATACAAATGTATATATATATATATATATATATACATACGTACGTATACATGTATATGTATATAAATATATATGAAATTATATTTATTTGTATGAATATATATATTTAAATATATACACATAAATTTTATATATGCACATATTTTATGTATGCATGTATGTTATATATAAAACAAATCCGGCCAGCTTTGTTAACACCACTAATTAAGTTACTAGAGTATTCAATTTGAAGTTCCCGCCTAACGTTATTTCAAATAGCCTGCCTTAAGGTTAGCTAAGGTTCACACCCACTAGATTCGCTGCTAACTTAGTTATCATTGCCAACATGGACGATACCCTTCTATACTTTCCTCTGTATTCTATGAAAGAGACTGCGATCTGAAGTAGTTCGTAGCCAGGGGGAGGCAACTGTTATAGGAAGAATCGTTACCAAGTTTTTTTCAAATAGTTGTTTATTCCATCCGCTAATGGCAGGCAGCTACTGACATGGCAACAGGATGTTGATTTAAATTCCGGAAGGATGCAGGCAGCCATTATGTTTGTAACTACTCCCTTTTATATGTTCGTAGCTCGTGTAACCACTTCATAAAACTGAACGTGTTTTAAGTGAAGTAGTTCTGCATCCAGTGTTACCGCCGAAGTAAACAACACTAACACCCATGCCCGTGCAGGAATTCTAACCCAGGACCTCTCGCACCGTAGGCCGGCATGTGCACAGTAGATACTGTTTGCTCTTTTACAAACAAATTCTTCGGGAGCAAGTTGCCGAAGGAATTATGTAACTAATCAAAGGAAGTATTAATAGTCATGAATATGGAACGTGTGAAGATAAGATTATGAGACAGGTTACGGTAAACTGAGCTCTTTTGAAAATTAACTTGACAATAATAACCATTAAAAATATAATTATAGTGACCTCAAACATTCCAGTTTCAGTAAAGTGAAATATATTTACATTCTATTTATTAATAAATTAGATATCAACGTTTATACTATCAAATGGCTGAAAGGTATTAATCAGTTAAAAGAAAAAATAATCAGGCCTTTAAAAGTGCTCTCTTTACAGTCAATAGCCCATATTCGAACGTAAGTGAGTATCATTTGCGTCTATTGTAAACACGGATATGTATATCTTTCATGCGCCATACAATGGAGTAACTTTGGTCCTTAAGGGCGCGGTAGACAGCAACTTTCATCATAAGTTTTTTTTGGTTCCGATTTCTTTCTTTTTCATACATTAATTGTGATTAAATTTTGCTATTAAGAAATTATTTTACCTTACATAGTCAAAATGTTTCATAACACAGTTTTAAGTGAGACACAAAACCAACTGACTTACCAAAGTGGAATAATTCATTCTGAATAACGATGTTGTAGGCAACAATGCCTCGTATATTAAAACACCAAAAATTTGGATTTATAAAAGGCTGAAATTTGTAATTAAAATTTCAAAAATTTTTATAATACAAAACTTTTTTTTATTTTGTGTTGTGCTGTAAACATCTAAATAAATCAATAAAATTATATTATTATACAAACGTATAAAGCCTATTTAAGTAGTTGATTTTTACTAATTATAAGGGTTCAAAGATTATGTTCCTAAAACAGTATGACATGAAACCGCTATTCAGACATCGACTGAAAAATGTGTTTCTGCACACATTAAGTAGTTAAAAAGAAAACATGTTTTCCTAACGCAGTAAACACAAGTTGCATGTCTGATAGGCGGGTGTCTTAAAGGCTTGGACCCAAGTTTTTACATTGTTAGCTATTCATATTGTTTAAAACAAAAATGGGAGACGATATCAAATTACTCGTTTTTTGTTACAAACTAGTTTGAATTAACCAAATATTCCAATTCCTGAAATATTACCTAAAACTTTTATGCCTTCTTCCAAAAAAAATTACATTTCATAGAAAATATAGTTTGACTCAAAGTTACAGAGCACTTTTATGATATTGGTTTTTTTTTTTTCTGTTTTAAAAATAATACTCCACTTGTACTGTTACAACAGTACTCTGGCAGTTATTTTCCAAATAGTTGCTTTTAAAACGCCAAAAGTTTTCACAATGTGATTAATTTCTTTTATAAAAAATTAACTTTTTTTTTGTTCTGAAGGATTTTTCGTGCCGACCAAAATATTAAGTCATAGTCACTGTAAATTTTGTAATTTATTGTAAAAGCAGCACATTTTAACATCAGAGGAAATAATTTATGACCTATAGAATGTATCAGCTTAACTTCATAAAAAGCTATCAGCGAAGTAGTGTTAGTAAAAACAGTTTTTAAAAACTCTAAAATGTTAAAATGGTAGCATTTACTTAAAAAATATTTTCATAAACACAAAGCTGATAGACTGAGTAAATGATTCAAATTGGGAAATTGTTTACACTCCTAACGCACTATGCCATGAATGATGGCTGAATGATTCGCATTATAGTAAATCTAAAAATTGAACATTATTGCCATACGTATGTCTTACATAAACAGTGAGACAGTTGCCCTGAAGGGGGGTGGGGAGGAATTTACGCTAAATTGTAATTGTTTTAATAAATATTTACAACCATACGAGAAAAGTATTGTTAGTTTTGTAGACATGCACTGCGACTAGTTTTTATTGCAATACAAATTGTCTAGCTTTCGTTGTTTTTGTATACTGGCATTTGAAAGTCCAAATTTGAATAACATGGTTTCACACAAGAAAGGGCAAATGGATAGAATTTTTTATGTTTTTAAGAAATTACTGAAATTGAAATAAAAAAATTGTAATTTTCTGGTTGGTAGCGTCGTAGCAAATTATATTTACTGAAAACGAAAACTAAAAGAGAACAGAAAATGTAGTTCGTATTCAAGCAATTGCAGCAAAAAAAAATCTGAACAGATATCACTTACAAGGAGTTACTATTAAACAAATTAAGATGTATATTTAATATATTTTAATTCGTCACTGATGGATAAGTATAGAGATATAGAGTGTTCAGATGGTGGGAAATACAGAGAACGTGAATATATCAGTTGAATCGTGCGACACTCCACTCTGATAATTCTTACGTGTCTTACTAATTGTTATTGGTGATGTTGTTGCGAGAGTAAAAAAAGTCAGTCAGTCCTATTTTTGACGGGTAGCAAGTCGTTACTGTCCTCTCCTGGTGTGGATTTATCGGCCCGGATTAAGATCCGCCTACACAACTGGCCAACCTCGCGACACGAGAATCGGCCGTGGCGGTAACACCCCAGGTCTCTCGCTGTTCGTGACTTTACTGCAACCCTAATGCGTCGTGACGTCCAAATCGACGCCCGACAGCAACACCACGGTCCGTCGACAGTTGCGGCTCTACAACCTGCCTCTACTCCGTATGTCTGATCCGCGTCGCGACGCAAGAGTCGACGCCTGGCGGTATAGCACCTCGGTCTTTCGTCAGTCACCGCCCTCATATATCTGCCTCTCACCGTTCAAACTTCCTCTCGCGTTGCTCCTGTTTGGCGCCAAAACCCCCGCAACTTGTCCTGCAGGCTTTGGTTCCCTTGGGCCAATCAGGAGCCAGCTTTTTCAAAATAGCACCGCCCCTCGAGTACAGTAAATTCTTGCCACTGCCGCATTTATTTCATTATTATGTTAATTTTTCTTCATTTCACTTGACAATAATTATCCTTGAGTCTTCTTAATCCTAAAGTTCATTATATACTACTTATTATTAAAATTCAACATTTGTATCTTAATTTCTAAAGGCGGCACTCCTCACCTCTCCACCCACAGCTAAGGGGCGTACGAGAGGGGTGGGAGTGAGAAGACAAGCTGCGGGCGAGGTGTTGCACCTGTTATCTCCACAAAGATGAAACATACACATTTTAGTTTCCTTAACATATTAACAGTAACAATGATTATTGATTTCTCAGCGTAGTTCCATCGGCTTCGTGATATGATGCTGAGGAAAATGAATGATCGCATGACCGGTTTATTTTGATATCCAGAAATTATCCCAATTAATGGCTAATGCTGCTGATACATTGTCATGGCAATCGCTGTGCACGTCACAATTGGTACTGTTTAATTATCCCATTCCTAATAATATCGGTTCCGTTGGGGTCGTGTTCTGACATCAGACTACACTGACATAAAAAATTAGACAAGTTTTATATTCCCGAACTCACTCAGGCCATCAATACATTTAGCATATACGCATAAAAACAACGGTATCATTCCCGTTCTTGGTGTTTGACGTCCAGAGAAAAAAAAATCGCTACTTAAGTTTACAGGAAGTATATTAATATAATATAGTCGTCACAATATATTATCTATATGTCCTCAACTCAAAACAACATATATACTAAACATAAAAAAGAGGGTTGATATAACCTGCTGTGAGCGACCATTAAATTTACCAGGAAAACTAAATTTTAAAGAAAATAAGACATTTCGTCAACTTAATTAAGTTTTCGACAGTAAGTAAGATATTTTGGTCAGTGCTTAATAGCAAAGCTGGTATAGGATAACTATGGAAAAGCGCCGGAAGAAGGAACAAGGGAAAGCGGAGAATCCCGAGAAAATCCGCCGACCAATGACCTCGTCCTGTAGGATTTCCACTTGAGAAAATCCGGTAGAGGTTTAATAGTTTGTCAGCAAACTCCATGACCATGTATGTGTGATGTTTCACTACGGAGGGTAACAATGCCGCAGCAGTCAAATGCCGCGAAACAAAAAGCTAACATTAATGGCAGTGCTCTTGTAAATTTAACATTTGACGGACTCTATTTATTTTATATTGGATGTTGCCAAATTGCGTGTCAATATTTGGGGAAGCGATCCTCACGTTTAGAGGAACAAAAAATGTTATTGGGACACAGGGCCGAGAACGCACAGTTTCTGCAGTACAGTTCGCTTACACATCGTACGATTCATAGCGCGGACTGTTGTTTTCACGGTTATTCCTACTGTTATGGATTAGTGACATAGCGGAGTATTGTATGTACAATGTACATGACTACTACTATGACATTTCTCAACATGATCCAGCGCACGTTATGCATTGTACATTATGAATTGGGAACTGTAGTACAGAAACGATGCGTTTTCGGACCTATGTCCATATAACAGTTTTGTACCTGTATATATGAGGAGTTTTTCCCCAAATATTGACATGCAATTTGACAACATCCTATATACTATTATATATATATATATATATATATATATATATATATATATATATATATATATATATATATATATGCATTTGATAAAATACTCACCTCGAATTTACCCGGGTTCAGAACCTGGTCTGTCCACCCTGATTTCAGTTTTCCAAGGGTGTATCAAAATCACTTCAGGTCAATACTGAGATGGTACCTTGACATTGGTCAATTCCTGCCCCCTTTCCCAATTTACCACAACCAAGGCTGTGACTCTGTCGTAAGTCATTCCAATGACATCAGAGTGCGGTTCGCCAGGACATCGACACCGTCTTACAATTCCGTGTGGGTCGATCCACGTGCTTGATGTCTAACCTGTTAGTGCCTCATTTGGTCGCGACGTCATATCCACTCGTGAACATTGGCCTCAATGTGTAGCGACCAGGTGGCGGTGTGTTTGTAACGAGCTGTCGGCGAGATCGTTTACTGCCACATGTGCACAGATCACGCCCACAAGTGCCGTCGTCCATGAACCGGAGGTAGACACTGAGAATTTAGAGTTGCCATCTCGTGGTTATTAAATAGTTGTAATCTTATAGATAAAAGAGAGTTATTTATAGTTGACCGTTTGCTAGGTTCCAATGTAGTATCTATGTGTTCTATGTTCTTATACCGCTATTCGTAACTTCGGCGGCCTAGTTGTCCGATCTCTCGCCTTCCATCAAGGCGAACCGGGTTCGATTACCGCGGGGCGAATTTCCGCATGTGGAAATGCCAAACGATGTCATAGGTCACCTATTTTTCTCGAGGATCTCCCGTTCCTCCCACTCTTCTTATTCCAGCGCTTCTCCATTGCAGGTCCTCATCTCATGTCATACTCTGGGGCAAGCGACGGACTCGAAATAGCCATAAATATGTGTAATGTTCTTTGCATGCTATTCATAAGTAGACATCAGTCACGTACGTTCAGAAGTTTTGTATAAACATCTCCCTGCATGCCTATTTTGAAAAGCACCAGTAATCATAGTCAGTTACGAGTTACTTGCGGCGTTGTTTGACTTCACAGTAAGTTTTTTTCCCCCAACATTTTGACACTGTTTATTCATTTTGGTTTATAAACATTCTGAAATACAGGAAATGTGACTTCCTGTGTAATTTCCATACGATATGAACCATTTAGTCTTAGGAAAGGGAAATGCAGTACAAAACGGGACCGTTGGCAAGCCTGGTCTCATGTTCAACGAGCCATAGACTACAGACATGTCGGTGGCTGATTTAAGAGTCTAAAGCACGGCGGTAGAAGAGAAGGTCTGGACACTGGTGTTGAAAATTGACCCTCATATGACTGGTTGACGGTACTGGTACAGTGATGTTTTAACGTTGCGGTCAAAGAATCTACGAATATCAAGTTCGTATGGGAGCCGCTAGGGGCACTAGTAGTTTGACGGTATACCGGATGTAGTCAAATAGCATGTCAACATTTTCGGGAATCAATTCTCGCATCTAGAGGAACAAATGAACAAACGATGTTGTTGGTCACAGGTCTGAAAACGCACAGTTTCTGCAATACAGTTCGCTTACACGATGTACGGTGCATAGCAAGGGCTGTATTATGTTGCTGTGGAATGTCGTTACAGTAGTCCTATACACTACTCCACAATGTCACTAACCCATAACAGTAGGAATAACTGTGAAAACAGCAGCCCGTGCGCTATAAATGTACATCGTGTATTGCGAACTGTAGCGCAGTAACTGTGCATTTTCGGGCCAATGTCCATAAACATTTTTTGTTCCTCTAGGCGTGAGGACTGTTTCCATAAAATATTGTACATGCAATTTAAAATCACCGTACATTGCAGTGTTAAAACTACAACATACTTGCCGGCCTCCGTAGCATAGTCGGTTAGCCGTCGGTCTACGGTGCGAGAGGTCCTGGTTCGAACCACGGCTCGGGCATGAATGTCGTGTTGACCCATCGGCCATCATTAAGAGAGGATGGCTTATAGTGGGAAAACTTGACTGTTTGCTGGATGTCAACGCACGTTAGGCTTACCACAAGATTATTGGCTTTAGCTTGTACGTAAAGCGGTTGCCCTATTTGGCTAAGCCAATAAGAATCCCACTATCGTAAGATTATATGCCTGTTATTGGTCTGCAGACAGTTACGTTATGTCAGACATACATCGCCCAATCATACATGTTGCAATTAACTACAGCGTTTTCAAGGGTATGTTGGTACGAAACATTTTCGCGATGTACCATCATCTCACTTGACCCTCATCGCTCTTAAGACCTCGTTGTTAAAAGGGCCGTAAAACCCTCTTACCTCACAACACCATACTTGTGGCGCTGTCAGTGAAGGGATCAACACAATAACATTGGTAGATTGGTTAGTGTCGAGACCTGTATTCATAAGACCACGGTGTACAGTCTCTTTGACAGCAAGTGGCTGGCGGACCTATCCACGTGCGTGCGCATGACGTCGCCTAGGCACGTGGCAAACACAGGTCGGGCCGAAAACGAGAATTGAGATGCAGATGATTAGACGTACTGGCAGGTAGGAGAAGTGGACCGGTGTTGCAGCTGAAGAGAGAGGAGGGGTTATCTGTACACGTGCGTGATCCAGTGTTTCTGGTGTTACGACAGTGTCGCTTCAGGGGACAACAGCCTTGGGGGAGGGAGTAGAAGGAGGTTGTGCGACGTGGCCCTCAGGACAAAGGGCACACGAAGTATATATACAGGCGCAGTGTTGGGTTCAGCATCATTGTTCCTGGAGACCTGCCAGCCAACACGACATGTACAAGGTAAGACCAAATATTGTAGACTGGGAAGTTATAAGAATAAACGCGAGACATGTTATTTGACTCCGGCTTTCATTGGCAGGAGCGATGTTCCTCTTACAGTAACACTGCTCTGTGGGTAGTTTCAGTTTTACTTGTTAAGAAGTATAAATTGAAATTTTATCGTTAGTTTAGAAAAGTTATGTCCTTTCGACTACCAATTTGATGAAGCATAAAAGGTTGATACTTTTTCCATGTTTATTTCTTTCTTATGGAAATTATAAAGCCAATTACGTTGTAAGAAAATCATGTATATATTTTTTTTAATTTCCGGAAATAACCACTTATTTAACTAAGCACTGCAATAATAATATATTATTTGTTTTATTCTTTGAAAAAAAAAATTCACAGCAAGACATTCTACTAATTTTAGCCAAAGAGAAAGACAGTCTCTAGATCTAAGATTATGAATTTTCCTAGTGTTTCTAGCTCACGCAGTTAGTAAAATTCTTCAACAATATTAAAAAAGTTGCAGTTTCCCGTACTATATTTCTACAATAACACGGCGCAGAAAAACTAACAAGGACCTACCTTGAACTTAGCGTCCCTCTAGGAACAACAAGAAGGATGATCTGTTTGGTTCGTGTTCTCGTCACTAGAAGGGCCCGAAGCGGCCGAATGGTCATACTACCTCGCCTCCCACTAAGGCAATCCGGGTTCGATCCCCGGTGGGGTTTGTCCCGGGTTTTTCGCGTGTTGGAATCGTGTCGGACGATGCCGCTGGTTGGCGGGTTTTCTCGGGGATCTCCCGTTTCCCCCGCCCATTCGTTCCGGCGCTGCTCCATACTCACACCATATCACCCCTCACCAGCGCTTAAGACCTCGATGTTAAGCGCTGACCAAAAATATCTCCACTCACTTCACTCCATCTGTATGGTCTCATTTCAAGTCATCCCTCATTCATATCCGGTCCTCCAGGTGGTGGTTGTTGATGGGCTGTCACCTCATCCCGTAATCAGAATCATTGTTGAAACAGTGCAAGGAGAATCCTTGTAAAGGCGCACGGTCCCTTGGTAAATATACGCGATGTATACGGGATGTATCAGTACAGCAGTTACAAACTTTCAGGAGATAGAGCACATCCAGACAATGGGAAACCACAGAGCAATACACGGGTCGGGAACACTTTACTGCGACGTAAAACACAAGAAATAAAGGACACGAACAAGAGGAGAAAACGTGTTAATTATCCTAATACAGCAAAAATGCTAGGAAGTCTTTGAATGGTCATGACGATCGATGTCTCTTTATGTTTCCTTTTTATAGTTTATGCTGTATTTAGAATAATAAACATGTTCTATCCTCTTGTTCGCGTCCTTTCTTTTTTATGTTTTGTGTCGTCACTACCGCACCAGGAAAGCGTTTCCGAACATGTATTGCTATGTAATTTCCCATCGTCTGGGTGTACTCTATCTCTCGTGAAAGTTTGTAACCGCTGTACTGATACATCCTGTATAGGTCTACATTTTTCTCCTTGTCACTATGATGGCAAGATTCCTCACTATTCAGAAACACCGCCACTGCACCAATTTCACGGACGGTAGTATCGGGAACTAAATCAGTCAATAAGGGGACAAACTTGACAGCACTGGTATGTTAGCATCTACACCTGCGGTCCTATGTTTAATACATACATTTTATATACAGGCTGTTCATAAACGGCTGTGCAGTAAATACACCACACAAATCCCGGGCAAGAATTGGAGACGAAAATTTAAGTGGTAAAATTTTGCACGATGACATATTTACGTGCAAATGTGGCAACAAAGCATTGAGTTTCGCTAGATAGATATCTTATTACCACTGTTCTGGCCATCATATTACGGGCACGGATTCAAATCCCGAGCACTCCAAACATGATTCCACGTTTACTTGACGTTATATAGCCTACATAAAATCATATCATGACGTAGAGAGCAAGAGGGAACTTGTGCCGTGTTGTCTTGCCTCATTGTGCAAGAAAAAAATGTCGTTGGACACATTTTTCCACTAACGTTACCGTCTCCAATTTAACTCAGGATTCGTGTGGTTTGCTTATTATGTAGCTTTTTCTGGACAATATATATATATTTATGTATTTATACATTTATATATATGTGTATATATATGTGTGTGGTACGTATGTGTTGTGTGTAAAATTTCTTGCTGTCACTAGAAATATAAATGCAGCTTCAGCTAACCCCTTCTTTTTATTATAACTTCTGATTTACAACGATAAATTGCTCCAAATTGACTTAACATATTGTTTAATTGTAGTTTCTAAGTTTGTATGAATCTATTATATTTAAAACATCGACCACTCTCGTATTTCTTAAAAACTCAGTGATATGTCTAAGCTTATTTTCTCTTTATCTAGTGTTTGTACATAAAGCTCGCGGAAGCTAGCATTTAAAGTTCAATCAAGGTTAATTCTACTACAGGTTGTAAATATTTATGTTAAAAGTTTGTAACAGGGACAATAATTTCCGCCGCTGCAGCGGTATAAACTGACCATTCACAGAGCTTTCATGAACTTTAAGTTGCATGACGTTAATAAATTAAAATACGAAATGAGTTCATTTTTCTTTAAATTAAATTTAATGAATTTTCTCTTTCCCAAGCCTACTTATATTTAATTTTACAGCGCCACTGGCGGTAGAATTTTTCCTTGTGCCAAACTCTCCCATAAGAAAACACATTTTCCTTGTAACCTGTAGTAGAACTAACCTTAGTTTAATCATTTCTCCGCTTCATAAATTAATGTACAATTGTATTCTATGACAAGTTGCATGTAGCTCGTAAATAAAGCGACTTTTATTTTTCAAGAGTGTCCGTGCTCTGACTCCTTGCACTAAATGGGCGCTGCTTGGTTTCCTCCTGGTGCTTCATCTTTCCACATCAATGTAGACAGTGTGTCGTGGTTAACCCTGGTTGTTGTCCGCACTTTACAGCTCCTAGGTTCATATTATGTCGTCTTGCCGCGGTGTGTTCCCTGCCTTGCAAGTGTTTGCCTAATGTGAGAATGCATGGATGATCATTTGAGTAGTGGGTTACAAACTGCCCCTTGTCCCTGGTCGACTTAATGGGAATGTGAGGCCCGGAACACATACATCTGAACCCTCCTCTTCCCCTTAGATATAGTGATAATGTATTATTATAGGCCCTCGTACTTTCCTGACTTGTTACCTGAGATGTAGAGCTGACCTCGGCAATCCTGCATATCAATGACGTTGTCTTTACGTGCGTTTTACACTTAATTTGTAGCGATTTTGAAAACGTGTTTTACAAAGCAACGTAATTTCCAAATCGAAGACTCCTTACATTATTTTGTCACAACTAAATCATAATTTGTACCCAATTTTTTTGTTGCAATAATCGTTATAATTTTCCAGATTTCCGCACCCAAATTACCACCAATTTTGTTTTGAGAATCAAGCCAAAATCAATATTTTTTTTAGAACGAACAGTGCATTACTTGCAAAAGTCTACATAGAATTTGTGCATCGTATGACTGCTCTCAGTCTTGAATTTTTCAAAGCATTCCGTTAGAAAAGTTTAAATTTTTTGCACCAATATGAACAATAAAACCTTGCATGGCCTTAAAATATATTTCACAGAAACCATTATGGTTTAAGAGGAATCTTCACCAGTGTCAAATTTCCACCTTTGACGAGTGGGAACAATGGGACAATAAGAGCCAGAGTACCACGCTCGACGGGAAGCATGTCGCCTGTATTCTCAGAGCTTCAAACTTGTCTGCAAGGTTGCCCTTGTGGGGTTTTTCCTATAAGCCCACTCATTTTATATTATAAATTACTTTTATTATACAAAAGTGAGGCCCCCTAGAATGCGAGGCCAGCAAAAAAAGGTTCCTTTTGCCCTTCCCCTCCCTAGTCAAGGCCTTGTCTTGTCCATATATGTGACATTTACTAGTAATGCATCTACTAGGTTCCTTCCTAAATCTAGTTATAGAATGTATACTATAATTTCTACAAACAATGGTAACATCCATACAGAAATGCATTCCTTTATTTTATCTTATGTCATTGTTTTATATTATTATTTTATTTTTTCTCTTATATCTTTATTTTGCTCTTATTGATGTACACGTTTATGTTAGTAACCGAGGGTAGTAACAAAAAAGGGTGTCACCTTTATTAAAATTTATTTTATTTTTTCAATGCATGGTTAGGCGTAAGAGGCGTTAGTACCCTAACCTCATAACCAGTAAAATAAAGTCGATTTATTATTATTTTTATTAGTATTACTGTTACTACCACATAAATGACGCTTTCTTTCTCGGAGTCCTAGCGATAACAAGGATAGGTATATAAACATGTTAAATTAGATTCGGTGTGGTTCAGAATCTGTGGAACCTACATGTATGCCACCTCGAGTTTTATAATCATCTCGGTAAGACCCACATTACAATGGTATATTTTAATGCGTTTTTAAAGTACACTGAACACTATTAACACGTAAGGACATGTTTAAATATTACTGAGCACTTCCGATTTAACATGAAATTCCATACCCCTTGATCGCACCGCGACTCTCAGGAAGGCGGCGTCAGAACTTCTCTTAATAATAATATTCCACAGTTTACATAAACTTAATTTGTAAGCAGTATGAAATTAAGTAAGCAGTTTCAGTACAGGAATGACTTCAGAATATTTAACAAGAGGCGTGTACTAATTATTAGAGCGAAGTAAAAGTTATAAAGTCATGAGTTCAGTCCCAGAAGACTATGCAACACTAGAAATTGCTGATACAAACTTTCGATAGAAGTTAATTTATTAGGTAATAAGTAATACAACGAAATACAAGGTCAGCACATTGTGTAAATCCTCCACACTCCTCTTCCTTCTTTCTTAATCTTCACTTGCAGCTTATCTCCACCAATTCACAATTCCTATTTCATTATTTAATTTAAATGGTTGTCGAGAAAGGTCAACTATTTCCACCATCAGTTCCAAATATAATTTTCGTTTTTATTTACATATGTAAATTAAGCATTTACATGCCCTAGAAAAGCGGCAGAGGTACAAAGGGATGAATGTAAGACAATCGAACAGATCCTGCACAAGGAACGACCCCAGCATTCACCTAGAGTGAATTTGGGAAACTCTGGAAAGCCTAAATCATGACGTCCCGGGTAGGCGAAGCGAATGTTGAGCCACTGTTCGATCTCGCTCAGTGATTTACTGTGAAAAACTCGAAAGTAAAGACGTTCAATAAGTTAGCTCACTTCGCTGTGTTTGTGTATCTAGACTATAAGTAAAATCTAATATTACTGCATTCCTTCCGCCTCATCACTTAGACGTCCGTTCAGTGTCGTAGTTAGGATGGGCCAGTCAGTTTGATAATTCTTAGCTATATTTCTTCTGATCGAATCATCGTATGAACTTATCCAAACTGTAACTAAACATACTGTCATGTCAAAAAACTAGAGGATAAGCCATTTTTGTAATTGCTGACAAATAAAATTATTACATACAGACCTAATTTTAATAGGTTCACATCCTGGAAAGCTTAGAGTATCGTCCGTAACATTTTATTTGCCAAATAGAAGCCGCTGTAAGAAAATGGGAGAAAGACTCTTAACTCCAGTTCCTTGTGTGTGCAGTTCATCGTTCTCACCGCCATGCTGGCCGTGGCCAGGGCAGGCTACCTGGGAGCCCCTGCCGTCGCTGCCTATGGTGCTCCTGCCCTCGCCTATGGTGGCTATGCAGGCTACGCACCAGCTGCCGTCACCTCCCAGCACTCCAACATCCTGAGGACGCCCGGCAACCTGGGACAAGTGTCCACCTACTCCAAGACCATCGACACTCCTTACTCCAGTGTCTCCAAGTCTGACGTGCGTGTCAGCAACGACGCTCTGGCTTATGGTGCCGCCTACCATGCACCTGTAGCTGCATACCATGCTCCCGTAGCTGCCTACGGCGCCCCCGCCTACGGTCGTGCCTATGCCGCCCCCGCCCTGGCCGCTCGGGCCGTCGCCCCTGCCGGTCTCCTGGGTGTGGCCTACTCTGCCGCCCCCGTCGTCTCCCACATGACTTATAGCAATGCCTACGGTATCCATTACACTTACTAAACATCTCCTCATTTCACCTACTCTTCCCCACTCTTTTTCTCACACACGACGCACTCTTCATCTTCCTTCTTTCTTGTCTTTAATCATAAATGTACATATTTATTGTAATATATATTTATTGCAACAATAAATTATATATTCTCAAGTGTATTTTTATTTATAACTGTATGATATGAATAATTGTTTTGAAATAACCGGTTGTAAAACGAAATTGTTGTGAGTGAAAGAAAGTGATTCATCTCCGACGAAGATGCTCAAGTTTATTTCTGTCCAGCAAATCATTGTAATCAATAAAAATTCTGTAAAGATTATTTAAATCGTCCCATACCAATGGTTGGCAAACCTGAAGTAAGTAAGGAAGAGTTCTGATTTTAAATTAGTGGTGGGAAAGATGAAAATGGATCAATGAATTAATTTTAAATATAGGATATGACTTTCTTTTCATATCAGCGGTTTGCCGCGGTGGTCGAATGGTCAGACCATTCGCCTCCCACCAACGCTATCCGTTGGTGCCCGGATTTTCACATGTGGGAATCTAGCTGGACGATGCCGTTGTACGGCGGGTTTTCTGGGGGATATCCCGTTTCCCCACCCTTTCACTCTGGTGCTGCTTCATACTCGCCTCATGTTCCCCCTCATCATCGCCAAAGACCTCGATGTTAAGCACTGACCAAAATCTCTCACTCACTTAGATGAGCTATAAATAATAGCAGTGTGGGCGATTGGTTAAACTTCGCAAGGAGTTGTATGTGACCAACATATTGAGGTAGGATCTACCCTGGTAATTGATCCAAATATTTCGTGAGCTCGAGGATATTTGAAGAGGAAACTTTCTTCCAACAAAGGATTGGCATTGAATGCTGATCAAATTATGTAACCTAACTCAAGGCCTCTACATAAAAAGATTGCTGCCACCGAGTTAATGGAGAATCAGTGTAGCTGAAGTCACTTCTTGGTTGATTAATTTCAGAGATAATGCTAGCAAACAAAAACGTATTGTGCTGGAAATTTCAGAAATAATATTGCTTCACTGATAAACTTAACCTATTTTTTATTACATAATATTTGAATTAAAACATCAAAAATCACTTTAAATAATTTGCAGAAATATTATTTTCCAGAAATTTATTTCGTCGCAGTATATTCTAATGCTTTCGAAATATTGTATTTTAAAATGCTGGTGTCATGAGGTTAATGTATTCTAAACATAAAAATATTAGAAGCACTCTAATTCTAATACACATGGTTAAACCAAATATCACGTTTTAAACTGAGACATGTATATAGCAGCTGTACGTAAAACTCATATAGGATAAAACACCATATACACTGCTTCCTGTTACTTTTGTTAATCTTTCGTTGTAACAATACAGGAAAATTTATTCGTGGATTTATTTGGCATTAAATACACAAATTATACACGTTATGCAATGCAAATTGACGAGAGATTCTTCATAAATACTTTTGTTCCCATGAAGATAAGTAATAACTGTGCTTGCTTTATTTGGCAAGAAAATTACGTAAATAGCAGCATATTACGCCACTTACGATGCTTATCTGTGGTTGAAGACTCATCTTGTCATTTTATTCCAAACCTTAAAAATGAGGGCATAAATTATACCAATGTCAACGAAACTGACCATACAAAAATTATGGACAGTCCATCTAACGCTTCAAACGACATTCATTTTATCAACGTGCACACGGCTTTTGCTGTCTGCCAAAGTTGGGGATGATAGTCATCAAGAAAGTTCTGTGTTAATTATTCTGCATTATTGCCCCCAATCAAGATAACGAGGTAATGTAATGTTGGCGAAGACCTGTTGTATTTATTATGCCAAATTGCACAGCTCATGGCTGTCACAATAACACATGGAAAACCAAAGGAAGAAATGTTCGAACCTTAAAAATTAAAAATTACGAATAAGTAATAATTGTGAAAAAGTAAATGAGAGCCTGCAAAACGAAAGAAAAATAAACACTGATAACGTTGGGCTAACGTGTTTCAATTTGTTCCTAACTTAATTGTTGTGTTTCTAATATTAAAAAGCAGTAAATCATGTTCATTTGTAGTAAACTTTTCACCTAGAATTCACTCCATCCACTTCAACCAAGAAGATTACACAAAAATCGAAGCAACAAATGATGTTGAATTATTCTTCCGATAAATGCCGGAAAATTAAGGATGATTTCGTTCCATTATTATATTTGCCACTGATAGAATAAGTTATCACGATAGACGCTCAGAAATGTGTAAGGCAACAGAGAGGGGGAAATTTTTTTTGCAGAATTCTCGTGGAAGCTTTGAATTCGACCAGGTAGGTATGTAGAATATTAATGCAAGTTACATAATTACAAAACAATGATTTAGTGCATATTTTTTAATGTGCATTAACACTCAACAAGAGCTAAAGAAAATAAATATATAAAAATAAATTTGTTGATAATTTCAAGTAAAAATTAATAAAGTTACTAAGACATTCTCGTGAAATTAATAGAAAGCAACTGTTTCACTTTGTAACTTCATAAAAAATATTTTTTTTAGCAGTGTAGTACGTAACCGCCCTTTCCAGTTTATAACATTAATTCAGAATTTTAGTTCTTCACGCGTACTTACTTTATGAAGACTTGTTATTATAATCATTTACGTGTTTGTTTAATGGTACTGCGGGTCCGATTTCCGCAAAAACCGTTATTTAGCATTAAAAACATCTATTATCGTGTCGTCACAGGCAATATGGACGATAACTTCTTTCAGTAAAAATAATTTTGTGATAGATTTTTGTACCATTGCTGTGATTTTCTTTTCCCAGGGCGCAAATAACTTAGACATAAGATGTTTTGTTGAAAATTGCATCGAGAAAAAAAGAACTTGACGAAAATTCTCGCTTGAATGGCAATGCGGATGATCTTGTCACATGCAGATGAGAGAACAAATACAAATTTAATTGAAAAAATTGAGGCAGTATAAAGTAACATGACCAAAGATGTTACGTAAATACAGACTTAACAAATTTTTGTGTTCCTAAGGTATGAATATAAATTATGTGAAATAAACAAAGTACCCTGTTTCATGTTGATGAACATATATGCACTCAGTTTCCAATAATACACAGAAAAAAATACTTATTAGTCACTGCAAAATATTTTGTTAAATGAACCTTACCAAATTTTTTTGCAGTGTCCACAAAAAATTTTTGCTGTCCCCAATAAAGTTTTGCAGTGACTACAAAAAATTTTGTATCCATTACAAAATTATTTTGTGAGGTCCATATTGACAAAACATTTTGTACAAAACAGTTTTTTCTGTGTACGCCAAGAACTAGTGCTTAGAACTAATATGCCAAACTATTCGTGTAACTGATCTGTTAGATTCATTACAGCGATAGTGTCATTATGTGAAGAATAATAGTACAATAATATCACTTTTTTAGTAGTTATGCGTTAAATTGATCTCGCCTTTATTTGCTGCCTATAATGTAATAATATATCAATACTATATTTCGTCTACTTTACTGCCTATTTTATTAGCTCCCTTTCTTGTCTGTTTGTATGTGGTATAAATTTTGCAGTCTATTTTAAACTAACTTCCCGATGAGCTAGAGACTTGTAACTTTAAACATAGCTCAGAACTGGATGATAATGCATTGCAATATCAACTTACTTTCTTACCTGTTTATTTTGTACAAGTTTTGCTTGTTTAAAATCGGTTGCAAAATTTCACACACACAGGACTAAAAAGCAGAAAATAATATTCAAACAAAAATAATAACATGCCAAATTTTTAAAACGGATTGAATAGTATAAAATTGTTTGACCTATAAAAAACATGCAAGTTTCTAAACGAAAAAAAAAACGTGAGGCTCATGCAATATATAATATTAAGTAACTTAGAGAGTAGCTGTCATTGAGAAAACTCACACAACAGTTCATATAATTTTCAGTGTAATAACATTATTATTGACTTAGGTGGACTATTAATGCATCAGTCATCCATTGCACGTGCCCAGCGTTTTTGTTTTCATTCTTACAAGTGTTTTCATAGAAGAAATTCTTTTACACTTTTATTCAGTTTTAAAAACGTGCTTTATTAAAACAATTTTATTTACATATCTCTTAATGTCGCACATCATTTATTTTCCGGAAAAGCTTGAAAATGCTTCACTCGTATGATAAAAGATTTTAGTACTCTGAAGAAACAAATATTTACTTTGTCACACTTTAAAATAAATTATATTTACACAGTTTACAATGCACATAACTATGAGAACCATCAATATGTATTTTTAGTTGTGGTTGCTTGAAAGAGCAGAAACTGAATCAGAACATGGCATGATTAAAAGTTTTCATTTTTAAAAATTTAAATTCCAATTGTAATAGCATAGCGGTGGAAATGCAAAGGTGGGTGGAAACGATGGAATCCGGGAAAACGCCGTGCCTGTGTTCATGCTGGAAATCAAACCCAAGGCATCTGGGCAAGAGACACGAGATATAAACGCTCGACCTTTAGAAATGATTATTTTAAAACTATATTTGTGACAAAACATTTCAATAAATTCCCTAATGTACAAACTGAACACACGAAGTACGGGCGCGCGAAGTGCAAACTCACACCCGTCTCAACGTTTATAAATACATGTGAGGAACAAGCACTGCTGTATTTTATTAATTGAATAATTAAGACTATTATAAGCCACAAAATGTAATTAATCAGGCTATAGTATACAAAAATTAAATAGGGAAACAACATCATAACCCATAGTAGCACCACGATTCACGTTTTTTTTTATTACGGTACGTGATTAAACATTGTATATGTCTGCTCGGTTTACAGGTATAGGTCATTCGTGTTAAATTATCACTTTTGGCGACCTACACGAATGATTAAAATGTATTATTTATTTTGAACTTAGGCGTTAAACTGTGAGTATAACATAATCTGTACACTTTAATTGTTGCTTAAGTCACCTTGTTTATATTACAAAGCGGAGGAAAACGATATCTAGAATGAAAAGGTAACATGTGCTTAAAAAATTCTTACAAAATAAAACCTTGCAATACTGTTCTTAGGTACTTACGTAAGCATCATTCTGACGCGATCAACGCCTTAATATCTCTACATGTTAGATAAGTATCTTCGGCTGATAGAAATAAAATTTCGTACCTTTTCACCCCATAAATGTCGAATTTCAAAAAAATCTTAATTTCTCACCTCAAACATTTGTTCAAGTAGCCAAGAAAAATGAAAACCACGACGATAGCTCATTCAGTCAAAGCAAAATCGACCATTCATTGAAATCACAAGTAACCCTTGTACAGTACTGAGAGTTCGAATTTTGAAAAATCGTGAAACTTATTTGCGGCCATTAACCTAATCATTATCCTAGCAAAAATAAACCGAATATCTGGAATGGTTCCATATATAGGATGTTCATAAAAAAACCACCGACAAACTCCGACAGGTGATTCCTTGTGAAAAATAAAGCAGGAAATATGTATGACACTTTGTACGTAATCGTGATATTAAAGGAGTAATTCGCATTTGAAAATCAAATTTTAAAACTTTGATTTCCCCAGAAACCGAACAGTGATCGGCGTAAACTGACAAAACTCAGGATATTACTTCAAAACAGTAAGGCCGATAAACCAACAGTAAACGTCAGTTGCTACCTCCTACCCTTGCGAAAATAAAAGGCGTGGCCTCCCTTAAATTACTGATAACTATTTTATCGTCAGGAAAATCCCATATTTAAGAGTGAATTGTTGGAAAATGTGAACTTAGAAATAAAAAAGGTTCTCTTGTATCGACTGTCTAGGACGCATAGTTTTCGTGCAAAACGCACGTCAAGTTTTGGCGTGATGAAACACAGCCTAGTGTGTAGGCAACACTTCGTACACGAGTGTCCGGTTTATTTCGCAGCGCCGTACAGACGATGGTGGACATTCGCTGTAAATATCACGTACCGTAGCTTAAATAGGTCACGAAACCGTAACCAACACTTTGTTCCTGGCAGAATTTGTTTTCGTGTGTTTAAAAAAATTATAAGTGCACAAGTGAAATAAATACCTCTTGGGTACAACGCACGAAGCACGAAGTTAGACAATTAAACAGTTTATGTAATTCTGGCACTGCTGTAATGTGTAGTGGAGTCGATACTGTTTTCAGTAACTGCCAGATATTGCCGATGCCAATACTGATACTACATTGAGAAGGAAAAAAAAAACATTATTGCCGGTGTAAGAAATTAAAAATTTAGTTTTCAAACCACTTGGTCAAAGAAAACTCTAATTGTCTTAGTTTTTATTGTTTTAGTCTAACTTACTTTTAAGATGAATAAAAATCTACGAACCACAAACCAGTCGGCGACTCAAACATATGCGGGCGTGTGATGAAGCATATGGTTTACTTTATGGTATTGTGCATAAACGTCACGAAATTTTGGTTAACAATTGACGTCAGGAATAGGTGAACAAATAGCCACCTAGTCATTTAAATTTGTAAAGTACTCGTGACTGTGACATTCCTAAGCACGTTTTTCTCTACCAGAAAGTTGTGTTGAAAATTGTGCAACACGCAAAGAGAGAAGAAAAAACTTGGAATTTTAAGGGCATAGGCCCAAGTTTCTTCGCATTTAACGACAATAATTTTTTAAAACATAAATGGGAACCGGTATCGTAAAATCGCTTCGTAACTTTGTTATGGCTGATTTAAACTGCATACTCTAATTTTGTCGAGTCAGAAGACTGCAAAATAGTTGCTAATTAGTTAATTAACGAAATTTACTTTTAATTGATAAATTAGCTGTACTCATCATACAGTTAGTCTCGAAAAATTACATTGCACAGTAAAACCAATTTGCAAAAAAGTTACTAAGCAATTTTACGATAATGACTCTTGTATGGATTTAAAAAATAATTCTTTTGAAAGCCGAGAAACTCGGGCTCAAGCCCTTAAGCTCTTCCACTTCAAAAGGAGTGGACGCTTTGGATATACGTCAAACACCTTTTCTTTACCTACCTTATCCCGCGAACGTAGAGTTGTGCCTGTCTGGTCTTCAATGCACATTTCCTAAATGTCAATTACCATTCAAGCATGTGAAAACAAATGCCACACCAGTATTAACCAAGCAGCGCAGCACTGTGTTATTTTACACGCCGTATGGTTTACTGCAGTAAATATTTTTGTTATCTAATATGAAGACTCGTTAACTATTAAGTGACATTTAAGGCTATAACTCTACTTTTTGAAACAATTTATGTTAATGGTGTGTGTGTTTAATACTGGAAGAATTAATAACACGTGTTAACAAACAACACATTTTAACATAAATCGTAATACATATTCGAGAAGAAACTGCCCACCAATCTCCATTATTGTAGACAACCGTTTGTGTTGACACGGACATGCAAATGAACCGATGATTGCAGAAAGGGCCCGAGTCCACTTTTTGGTCATTTTGACTTTATTGTGAATTCGTGTTCTGCTGGGGTAGACACATCTTTTGAGCACAGAAAGGGCCTGGGTCCTAATGTTATAATGGGAAACAAATGTCTGTAAAGTTTATATTGAGTTGAGAAAGGGCCCGAGTCCGGGACAGAAGCCGTTTCTGCAATCATTGAATTATGCTGTGTTTGAAAAACGAATGTATGAGTTATAAGCACCATAATTTCTTACGCAATATAACCTTAAATATGTATGTACTAAAAGTATTTATGGTAATACTTAATATTAATTTACAATAGTAATATTATCCAGTGAAAACTACGGTAAATTTGTGCGATACACCTAAAAGCCGTAAAGTTATGTTGGCTCCACTGTTAAAGCCAATGCAAGCTTTTGTTTATAATATTACACTTTGTTAGTGTTAATTTGTGGTTGCCATCGTTTAAAGAGCTGTGATTAAATTATTACGATATTTTATAGTTATGTTGTGAGTTCAGTAATAAAATAGGAATAAATATGAGCGTGGAGACGTCGGTGAAGTGTACTGAACAAAGAAAAGGATGCAAACGAGGTATCAGGAATGATGCTGACTACACAAGAAACAAAATAAAAACAGCCAAGTTGAAAGGACTGGAGCATACTAATTATGCAGGTAAGGTTATACCTGAAAAACATTGCGGGGATGCATGCAAATGCCATGCAAAGTGTTTTGACAAAATAAGTGAAATTGACAGAGCTCTAATTTTGAATTCATTCTTAGACATAAATACAAAAGACGAACAAGACATATATTTACAAGGACAGATTGAGTGTGTTGATATTGATCGCCACCGACCTAGGAAAGACTATGCTAAACTTTTAAGCAAGAGTTTTAGATACTTTTGTTTGGTAGGCTCGGCAAGAGAACCAGTTTGCCGAGTAGCATTTTTAAGTATTTATGCAGTAAGTGAAAAACGTGTCAGACGGCTTAGAGAGCTTCTCAAAGATGGCAAAACGCCAACCGATCGAAGGGGAAAAAACAGAAGTGGCAATGCTATTCCAGGAGAAACATTAGTGGAGATACATAAACACATAACCTCATTTCCTGTGAAGAATTCGCATTACGCAACCAACAATACGCAGTATTTGAACAGTGACCTAACAGTTAATGCAATGTATGCCTTGTTTAAGGAAAAGCATCCTGCTTCCAACGTAAAATACGAGTACTATAATAAAGTATTTCGGGACAACTTTGATCTAACTTTTGGGCGTCCACAAGTGGACACATGTTGCACATGTGAAGCACTCACTATCAAAATAAAAACTAAAAACCTGAACGATACAGCAAAACGTGTTGCCGTCGCGGAACTCATGGTTCACAAACGACGCGCTAATAAATTTTATAACCGTTTGCAATTCTCCTTGTCTAAATCCAAATCCAAAGAGGATGTTCTTGGCTTGACATCTGACTACATGCAAAACCTAAGTTTACCCAAAGTTTCCGTGCAGGATTTGTTTTATTTAAGACAGCTGATAGTAAATGTCTTCAGTGTACACAACATGAAAACCGGAAAATCTGTTCTTTACATTTATCATGAAGGAACAGGCAGGAAGGGACCAAATGAAGTTTGTTCGTTAGTACTTGCCTACATAAAGGAATATGTTTCATCAGACATTAAACATATCCATATATTCAGTGATAATTGCCCTGGGCAAAATAAAAACAATACAATGATCAGAATGCTTCTATCTCTAACAGACACAGTATCAAGCAATATTTCCCAGTAAGAGGACATTCATTTCTGCCAAATGATCGTGATTTTGGTCTCATTAAGAGGAAGCTGCGCAATACTGATCGTGTATACACACTGCACGATTACACACGACTTATCTTGCAATCAAGTTCTCGATCCAAGTTTATTGTCCATGAGGTAAATACAGAAGAAATCGTGGATTTCAATTCGTGGTGGCCAAATGTGTACAGAAAGACGTGTATATCTGTGGAAACACAAGCAAAACAAATCCCACGAAATCAAAAGGTTCCTTTTAATATTTCAACATTCCACGAATTTTATTACAGTGCAGATATTAAAGGTGTAGTTGCTGCATCAGAGTACATAGATGGACTATTTCATCACAATTTCCTGCTCAAGCTTGACTCACAAGAAGTTACTTTACCCCAGAAGCCTGCGTACCCTGGAAAGTGTGTACCGATAAATGCGAAGAAAATGGATGACATTAAAAAATGTGTACAATACGTGGAAGATTCTGAGATCCATAATCTCTTCTGGAAATACATTCTCTTGTGGCAATTATAAAATGAAGCACTGGCAGATTAACATGTTTAACCTGAACCTGTACGTTCTGCTGCACAATATTTTGCATTATACTCAAAATCTTAAAATGTGTACATTATTTTTGTAACAATGTGTATTAAATATAATTTTGTCCTTTTCATTTTTCTATGTGCAAGCACTTTTCGTTTGCTTTAATGACATAAGGATGATGTTGGTGACTAACAGTCTCACACAATTTGGTTTGCTATTCTAGGGCCAAGTCAGTCCAGTTTTGTATTATAGGATCTTCTGTACTTTTTTTAAATAATGAATATTGATATAGCATACTTGTATTTTTACTCTGATACTTGTAAACATTTTCGTTTTCTTAGTTGACAGTTTGTTGACCCATTGTTGATGTGTGATGTAATGTAGTATTTACGAAATTATGTGGCTCATTGTACCTTTATTAAAAATATAAATGTACACCATGTTATTTAAACATAAGCAACACGTTTTTACATAAGAACATCACATTTTACCCTAGACATAAAATTTTCTTTAGTCCGTCATTAATATTGATTACAGAAAGGTTCCGAGTCCATTATTTGATTACAGAAAGGTCATGAGTCCATTAACTTCAACTGACGATTGTAATTACTATTTATTGAGCTATCGATTTGAATTACATAACTAACATGTAAAATAATAAGGAAAATGAATTCATGATAAAAATTTACTTGTAGTCGCACTAGTAGACGTCTAAATAGTTTTTTCGAATTTACCGCAAATTTGTGTTTTTGGCCTCAGGCCCTTTCTGTAATCATCAATTCAAATGCTTTGTGTAACGTAGGAGCTTTCTTGAGCAGTTTAACGAACATAATAAATACTCATATTGTTTCACTTGCACACTTACCTTTTTTTTTTTTTTTTTTTTTTTTTTTCAAAAAAATTAAGCTAGGAAAAAAGTGGTGGTTACGGTTTTATGACCTATTTAAGCTACGGTACATGATATTTACAGTGAATGTCCACCATCCTCTGTGCGGTGCTGTGGAATAAACCAGACACTTGTGTACGCAGTGTTGCCTACGCACTAGGGCTGTGTTTCATCACGCCAATAATTGACGTGCGTTTTGCACGAAAACTATGCGTCCTAGACAGTCGTTACAAGAGGACCTTTTTTATTACTAATTTCACATTTCCCAATAGTTCACTCTTAAATGTTGGATTTTCCTGACGATAAAAAGTTGTCAGTAATTTAAGGGAGGCCACCCCTTTTATTTTCGCAAGGGTAGAAGGTATCAACTAACGCTTACTGTTAGTTTGTCGGCCTTATTGTCTTGAAGTAATATCCTGAGTTTTGTCAGTTTACGTCGATCACTTTTCGGTTTATGGGGAAATGAAAGTTTTAAAATTTGATTTTCATACGCGAATTACTCCTTTAATGTCACAATTACGTACAAAGTGTCATACATATTTCCTGCTTAATTTTTCACAAAGAATCACCTGCCGGAGTTTTTCGGTGTTTTTTGTGAAAATCCTGTATATCCAGGATGTATCTAAAACACATTCCAGGTCTTTTCACATTCCAAAACACCGATTTTCGAAATAATAATAATAATAAATAAAATAAAAACTTGACTCTCATTTTATACTGCTATACTGATGTCTCTTAAACGTGAAAAACGCGATAGCTCGCTGGGTTCAAGATATATCTACAAGTAATTGAAAACTCTTGTCCTCACATTCCTTCCGTTTTTACTTCTTTAGGTAGGGAATTTCGAAAATTCGTGAAATTACTATTCAGGTACTTGAGTAC
The DNA here is from genome assembly GCA_003012365.1 of Medauroidea extradentata. Taxonomy (NCBI): domain Eukaryota; kingdom Metazoa; phylum Arthropoda; class Insecta; order Phasmatodea; family Phasmatidae; genus Medauroidea; species Medauroidea extradentata. The sequence continues at coordinate 50,052 of PNEQ01038523.1, read as the reverse complement.
GCACTAATCTTAACAAAAAAAAAAAAAAAAA
>PNEQ01038523.1:29758-49921 GCA_003012365.1 Medauroidea extradentata | reverse complement strand
GTATCGAATGGTTCGACAGATATAGAGGAATAATCGAAAACACATATCACATATTTTCACCCCCTTAATTATCAAATTTGGGAACTTTTTGGAATCCTGTCATAGTAGTTTGTAAATGTAACCAATTTAAGCAAACATCACAACGATAGCAAATTGTGTTTCAACTATATAGAAGATTTATTTAAAAAACATATTTTCCCCCTTTTTACACCTTTGAGGTCAAATTTAAAAAAAAAAAACTTAAATACTTTTTGGGTATTTACGTAATCAAAATTTTGAAGTGAAAACTAACTCTCTACCCCGAAGGATTCAAAAGATATCGATATATAATCGGAAACACATTTGCGGTATTTTCATCTTCTTAAATGTTGAATTTCAAAGAAGCCGGAAATTGACTTAAATGCACTTTTATGTGTGTCACATTAAAGTAAAGATAACAATGATAGGCCGTAGGATTCGAGAGTGCTCGCCTGCGACCAAGGTCCATGTGCTAGGCTGCAGTTTGATATGTCAGTCAGTCAGTGTTATGTTATTTATACATACGTGGGTGTGTTTAAATTTGTAGAGCTTAAAAGTGTATTCTAAAATACCGTAAAATGTAATTTTTTTATTTTTTTTTACTCACGTTTTCTCTCCTTTGCAGATTTAACAAGAAGACGTTTGTCTGAACTGTTTCATTAGATTGTTGTTCGGTAGTATTTTAATTTCTATATAGTTTTAACGCAAGTTTAAGCACAGATATGTTAATCAAGACTCAAATCGAAGACAATTAACAATTAAAAGTAATTATGTGTTATTTCTAGTAACGCCAAGAGTGGTTTTGGTGGACACAGATGTAGTGGAATTTCTGTAACAAGATATAAAGTAAACTTCTCGCAATTTAACTACAAAGGTGCACTGATAACTATTATCATTAACACATCTAAGACGAACATCTTCATATAACTGATGATTAAATTATCGTTACATTATCGTTTACAGTTTTTTAAAGAGATAATCCGTTAAAATTGATTTCATTGTTTCTTTAGTAAAAAATTCTTATAAAATTTCTAGGTGACAAAAAAAACTAGTAAAATGTATCTTGATTTCAGCATTTAAGAGGTCATGGCGGATGAATTTACAATTTCAGTTTTGTTTTGCAGAATTCTTGGATTTCAATATGCAGAATTATAAGAACGTAATTCTGTAAAATAGCAACAGTTTATGTACGGTGATATTTTACGTGCACAATGTGGCAACACTGCGCGGTGATAGACCCCTCTTGCGATCCGTGATAAAGTATTATTTCACGTATTTTAAGTCAAATAAATATAGAATCATGTTTTAACTGTTCAGGATTTTTAACCTGGGCTAATAATACGCAGGTCAGAACAGTGGTATGTAGTAAGATAAGTAAGATAGTGGAGCGCAAGAGGAGAGTATGTACAGTGCTATGTTGCCACATTGTGAAAATAAACTGTCATCATACAACATTTTGCCACACACATTTTCGTCTCCATTTTAGCCCAGGGTTCGCGTGGTGTGCTTATTAGGAGTTTGTTTCTAGACACTCTGTATATACGTTTATGTACATATGTGTATATATTATTTATTTAGTTTTTACTGTGTGTATTTGTTTTCTGGATAAACCTTATCATGACTATTTTTCGTTTCTCTTGTACTTGTTTTGTGGATTAACATACAGTAGTGCATCAGTGGCGTAAGTTCATGATTCGACTCGGAATCACTCACTGCCATCGCAAAATATTTCAGACAAATTAAACAATCAATCAGCCCGTATCGCTGGTGGGCGGCACGTCTCGAAAATTTGCGCGACGGTATTTCAGAGTATTATTATCAATAGTAGTAGTAGTAGTAGTAGTAGTAGTAGTAGTATTAGTATGAGTAGTGGGTGTGTCGATGCCAGTAATCGGGACAGGGCAGGTCGAGGCGGCCACAGCCAGAGTTATGTAACACCACACGCACGCCTCCTTGCGAGAACTAGCTTTCGGCATGCTCGAACCGTGATTGGCACACACACACACACACACACACAGGCCTTATATCTGAACCACTGTGGCAGGTGCAGAGGAATGTGACTTGAACCCCGCACGCACGCTGGATGCCTGCTTCTACATGTAGTCTGTCCCACGACAATGTTTTCTTTTATTGAAGGGTCTTTAATGCAATTTCAGATGCAGTAAAATACTTTATTTTTGTGGAACTGTACTAGATGATGAAATGAAGGTATAACAAGGCTGGCAGCAGTGAAACTCTTGGAAACCAAGTGATACAGAGTTTACACGATTAAAAACTTGCATTAAGACATAAGAGGGCATAGTACATAATTCAGCACTTTAATCATCAGAAAAAAAATAGGCAATTTGTATTGCCAACTTTCTAAGTCAATTTTTTTTAGTAAAGGATTTCTGAAGAACAATCTCTGACTCCGAACTCTCGTACATTTAATTGCGACGCAACAGATTGAATTTAACAAACACATCATTCTGGGTAAATGTTTGCTCATAAAGTTGGCAAATATATTTTGTAGTCTTTCCGTATATTTTAAATGGTATTCTTAGCGTGTATTTATCCACCTCATATTCTTAACCCAGAGAGCGAAGAGAATTTGATCATCGAGGTCCTTACCGTCGGTGATGGATGACATGATGCGAATCGCCGGAATGATGGTGCGGGGGGGGGGGTGCGAACAGAAAATCCCCGAGAAATCCCGCCAACTAGTGGTATCGTCCCACATGTGAAAATCCGGCGACCGACCCCGCCGGAAATCGAACCTGGATCGCCTTGGTGGGAGGCGAGAGATACAACCTTTCGACCACCGCGGTCCCCAAGGGAAGGAGTTGTGTGGTTCGACTGTGTCTGAAGCAAATGTCGCTGATCTGTTTTACCAAGTCACCTCACGACACGTTACGTCACGAAGGGGTCGATCTACGGTCAGGCTCGGATTATCCCACCTCTCTCGGAGAAGTTCGTGTCTGAAGCTTGTCTTGACCGCTGACCTCCAACCATAGGGCAACAACTGGGCCAGTTGCCTGCATTCTCGTGTGAGCTACGGGTGAGGGGAGAGAGGGGTATAGGTTACGTTCCAGCCTCGAGCTAAGTCACGCGGCGAGCGGCTTTGTCCTGAATAAAAGTTGTGGCGAGCTGTTATCCTTGAACCTGTCGGCAGTCACCCAAATTCCCGGGGAATCCGGTAGCTCTATGTTAACTAGCCTCTAGCTATTGCGAGACTAGAAACCTAACTTCAACTGTGGGCGACAACAGGCCGCACAAGATATGCTTAGTTCAAATAGAAGGGCACTCAAGTTCGTTGTATAGTATCAAATATCACTGCAAATAAAATAAACAAAATATCGTATGAGGAGGGTACCCGAGAACCACAGTATCTCACCCCGGAATACAGTTAATTACTTGGTGTCCATAGGCACTTGCGTACCCTGAAGGGTGGCATAGAATGATGTCCCACAATGGAGAAGCGCGAGAATGATGAGAAGGGGGAAATGGGAGATCCTCGAGGAAACCCTTCATCCAGCGACATCGTACGGCACGATTCCCACGTGCGAAAATCCATGGTTGACAACTCGACCGTCGCGGTTCCTACTGTCAATTAAAATACACACAAAACCCTAAAATTGTGCAGAATGCTGTTATCGACCCAATTTTGCCGTGTTTATGCTTTAAAAAGCAGCTTATATTTTTGTCTTGAAAATGGTAACTAACCTAGCAAGTTTCATTTAACTACCCCGTGTTGGAAGTGAAAGTTATAATACTTAAATGGGCATACGTCATTTTTCTACCTCGGCGCACTGTGCAGCTAAACCTCTAACCAAGAAAGCGTTACTGTGAAAACTTTTATATTTCCTTTTCGTTAAATTATTATGTGAATTGCTGGTTTTTATTACGTGGTTAGAGCTGGTTAAGTTATGTGCTAGCGCATTTCACTGTCATTTATTCCACTGTTGTTTAACTCAGGCCACATCAAATCAGGAACAAATCCTTCCATCTGTGCTTTTTCGCAACTAAATACTAACGTTCAACATTAAAAATTAAAGGACAGTATCTTATAATATGTTGCACAACTGAACATAAATAAATTAATTTATGATTGTAATTTTTAATGGTAGTACAGCAATATTTTGGTAGATTATTTTTACAGTTACAGACTAGACGTCTCTAAGAGCAAGAGTTCATATTATATTTCATAATAACCGTTATAATACGCTCCATGATATGACAGACCCGTAATTTTAAAAGTGTTCACACCTATAAACAACGTATTGAAAACTGCAAATAGATCCAAGGTGGAAGCAACCTTGTCTACTTTTCACCTTAAAGGGCAGGTTTCCATCCATAGTTGTCAATTTTTAAATTAGAAAAATGAGTAAACTGTATCTTGGTTGGATCATCTCATTAGCAAGCCTAATAAAACCGCTGAAAGTTTGCCTGAAAAAAATTATCTCCATACGCTACAAAAATGTTACTACCATCTTCAGATATGTTGTGTGGGTTAATTCCTTGTTTTGTATTTGCGTGTAGAATAAAGTGCATGTTGTGGTGCCCAGGTGGGCGGTTAAATATCGTCTTTTACGGGTGCAACACAAAATTTGCACCAGCGTTGCGCCTGGTTGCGCTGAATTGGAATTGTATATTCACGTAATGCCATAGACGAAGCGTTTAACTTGCTCTGCATTTGCGAAGCGCTGCGTCTGTGCAAATAGCAGGTGGCGATATTTAATCGGCCCGTCAGTTCCAACTCAACGGCTTGCATCAAAATACACGGGTTCTATTTTCTTTTAGTACTCTTTCTACGACATTTTCACTCATTTGGAAGCTAACAGCCTCATCAGGGGAACGCCTGAGGTGCGACTAGGCGAGGATGAAACAGCTAATGTTCGCCATTATCTTCCACAGTATGTATATAAGGAGACAAATCAACACCGGGCAGGTAACTACATCTTCCTCCCCAGTCGGGAATCGAACCCGGGACCCTTGGCCTACCGTCCAGGAACTAACCACTGAGCCTAGCTTTTGGACTCTTGTACAGTAAATCCTGTGTTTGCTACAGTAACTTTGGTGTTGGCGAGGAACTCGAATCCTAGCACATTGATCAAGTACTCTGAAGACTTTAAAGCCACGCCCTCAAGTTAGAGTACAAATCTATGAAGGATCAAGTAAATCCCGGCAAAAAAAAAATTGCGCAGATATCTCTAATATCGTTCATAAATAATTCTAACAAGGCTGATTTCGAATCTTTACACAGTGTATTACGGTACAATGTCGTTAAAGTCTTTGTTTTCTTAGAATTTTTGTACTTCAAAAATACGACTCCGAACAATCCTATCATCGTTTTCGCCTTACTGTTTCATGTTTATACGTTCCTTGAGTTCGTATGAGTTTTTCGAAGGTAATTTATTTCACTCACCATAGACAGTACATCATATTATTTAATAACTATAATGTTTATACCATACGTACTCAACTCGAGTGCTCACGAATGAAAAATTTTGCTCGATTAGTTTAGGTGGAAAACTGTACGCGAGCACCCTTATTCCACAACAACCAGTAATAAGAGGATATTTTTACTGCAATGAAGTGTTGAGAAATTAACTAATAATACGCACTTATAAGTCTTATTGTTTACATTACAAACAAAACTAACGGTTGCGTTTATAGCTGGATCGTGTGATGACACAAGTTAAGACTTAAATTAAAATTTAAAAAAAAAACCGACTCACAAGTTACTAAATTTAAAATCGATCAGACCAGTATAATTGCTCACATTCACTCAAAAAACTATAAAAGAGCTGATAATCTTTAAACGGCTGAACAGATTTACATGAATCATAACTAAGAACACTCTCGATCAAGTCAGCTTTCAAACAAAAGAATCGCATCAAAATTCGTTTAGGAGCTACGATGCCACAGACAGACACAAAGATACACACACACGTCAAACTTATAACACTCCTCTTTTTACGTCGGGGGATAAAAATGAAAAGGGATTGTAGTGTACTGCATTTGTCAAAACGATGATCTTCAAGTTAGCTGAGAGCTTCAAGTACTCGCCGTCTTAAGAAGGTTGAGAGTACGTCTGCCCAATGTCTAAAGAAATGTAGTCAGGATCCCAAGAATTGTTAGCTAGAGTTTGTTTACTATGAAATAAACCATTGTGCGCTGTGTATTTCTTCTTTGACATACTTTAAGCAGGCATGACTTTGGCCACGAATGGAGGGGGGACTTTAGAACGCTTTTATACTATTCTTACTATCGTCCATAATTGTCAACTGTAATCAAATGTTAAGTAATGGCCATGAGGATATTTATTATTCGGAATTTATCGCCAGTAAATTGATTTATTCGGGGTTACCTTATATTCGAAAACATTTTTTGTAAATGTCCCAAAGTCACACCACGTGTCCAAAGTCAGCCGCGCTTACGATAGTTAATATGTATTATTTAAGGCTGTTGTTGGTTTATTTATGCGATTTCAAAATCCAGAATATGTGGCTCGGCTGATATAAGTTAAATGTACAAAAAAGAATTTGCTTGCTCTGGCACATTTTGTATTAGATCTCTTAATTATATTTCAGTACGTATTCTTGAACTTCCTTCGTTTGCATATTTAAACTTCATTCTGAATTCAACGTAGAGTGCAGAAACGTACCTGGATTGAAACGTTACAGTAAATACACCTGGGCTAGACTGAAGTAGAAATGTAGTGTGATAATTCTGTTGCTGAGATCGACTGTAGGATAGAATCTGGATAGAAGTTTTTACTTTACACACCTATCAGACTGAATTGAACTAAGTTGAAGCGTTTGCCTTGATCAAACGGTTCTAAAAGGGTTGGAACTGTCTAGGGATAACATGTAAGTGTATTTAATTTTCTCGAATTATAGGTAACTGCAAAAAATTAAAATTAACCTGACAGATGATTTCCCATCAAAAATGAAATAAATATTTGCATCTTTGTTTTTTAGAGTTATTTGTTCTGTAGTTCACAGTTTGGCTAAAATATGTTTTACTCAGTTTTCAGTTCAGAGTTACTTTAGGTTAACATATTTCTGTGCATGTTCAGTTTTCGTTCCTCCATGTTGACTCCATTCTGTAGTTTAATATGTTCATGGTCTGTCCTTGACGTGTTGACACATAATCATGGTATATTCTTTACAACTGCGGCTATGCGTGAGATGTCATAATATAGTCCAGATATATACAACTGCAGGTACGTGTGAAGTGATGTCATATAGTCCTGAATATATACAACTGCGGCTATGTGTGTGAAGATAGAGAGCAGTCACTGCACTGAGGTAGGTAGAGAGTGACGTCTCTAGAGTGACTGGACTGGACTGGTCCTTGCAGTAAGAACACCGCGGTGTCAAGGCGCTTACAGACCTCACAGTGGTAGGGGCTGGAGCAACTACCAGCAGTCAGGGTCAGGGGCTTGCCTAACTCGACCAAAGTGCCCTGCCCCCTTGCCGCCTGCTGCACGGGTATAAGTACCCGGGGTTGAACCAGCGAGCTGCATTCGTCCGCAACCCTCGCAGCGAACCACCAGCCAACATGTACAAGGTGAGTCACTGCTCTGCCTCACAATCTTGCCCTCCTTCCTGCCGCTTACTATGGTGTATGTTCCGTATGACTGCACTACATTCTTAAATAGGCTTTTACTCTTTACTGTTCTACATGTTTGTTCCTATGTCAGCCAAACTTATTAGTTATAAAATGAGCGTAAGTTATCACCATTAATTGTGCAGTAAAGTTATCATTCCTTTACGACTTACATCATGTCTTAAAGATTTTCATGTTTACGACTCAGTACACGCCTGCTAGAAATGAACCCTTGTTTCAGTCTGCTTTCGTTAAGTTAAGTGTGGATATCATGGTTTTGAGCGTCTCTAAATGTTAAAATTTTATCTTCATAAGATTTTTCTTACTTAGGGCAGGTTTCACAACCAAAAATTTAATTTTTCGCTTAAGGGAAACCAACAAAATTCTGTTAAGATTTAAACCTCGCTCGTGTCAGAATTCACCAATGAAGATTCAATTTTTGACTTAAGCGAAACTAACAAAATTCGATAAAGATTAAAAATTTGCTTAGTTCGGGTTTCACCATCGATGTTTTAGGGATTTAATCTCAATATTAAAAAGTGTAGTGTTTCACCCTGTAACTAAAACCCGAATTTCTAGCTAAGCGAGATTAAACTTTTAAGCCACTCTGATTTGACCAGTTAGCACAGTTAGGGTCGGTTTCACGATTTCATTGGGTTTTCTTCTCTCTACTTAAACAGACTCGCTAGTTTTTTATAAAAGCAGGCTTGAGCAACGATTCCAGCCGTAATGACTATATTTGTTGGCTGCTCAATAGATTTAAATTTTAGAAGTTAAGCCTCTAATCAGAACATTTATTTGCGTCACCCCGAAGCTTATCTACTGTATTAATGTAATATATGATTTATTATTAATTGTGTTACTGGCATTTTAATAACATATTTTGAGATCAACATTTATACATAATAGCTTATCCCTGCAGGTTTACTTAGTTTTACAAGTCAGGGTTTAAACATTGATAGTGACTTCGGCTACGTCGTAACCTTCCAAAGTTTTTTTAACGACTTATATATATATATATATATCGATTAGAGAACGAAAATATTAATGTTATGTTTTGTAAACAGCTTTGGAAGTAAATAAATTTACATTCTAAAACAATGCATAAACGATTTGGTAACATTAAGTAAAGCAGCATGCTTACCATTTTATTCTTTGGAGTTTAATTTTCTCACACAGTGTAAGAGTTTATGAACAAATCTGTAGGATAAGTATACATTTCTCGTACATTTCTTAGATGAATAAGAACTATGAATAATACGAAATATACTGAATTTATTTTATAATTTAATTTTACTCCTTTATGCTACATTCTTAACTGTCACGTAACATCCTAAATATGGTTAATGTAACCATTTATTTCAGAATTTCGTGACTAAATTTTAACGGAAAATAATTCAATAACATTTTTGCTGTAAGTTTCTTAATGTTTTCCTTCAATTCAGGGACTCACCAATTTACGGAGCATAAAATAATAATTTTCTGTTGTTAAAATGTCTTTTTTAAAAGATTTGTCAAAGCATTTACATGATTGAAATATAACTTATTTTTGGAAGAATGATCTAATTTTTTGGTGTCAAAATAACATCATTGCATACAGACTATGTCATTGCGTATTTGTCAAGCCGAAAGCAACTGCCAAAGGGCTTTACCTATCAACCGTATTACTAATTATTATTAAATAATTGAATTAATGTTAATATTATGTCTTTCTCAGTGCATTAGTTTTAACGATTTTCCTTCAAACAAAAAGTATTCCACTTGAAATATTTTGACCTATTATTGTCATAGTAAGCATTCTGCTATTTTTATATTTATAATATTTCTTTTTTAAAATTGATTTTTAAAATCTACACGTAACAAAAATATGCGGCAGATATATGTTTTTCAGCATTTATGTTGCAATAATTTGTAAATTTTAGAAAAAAATATGTTAATATATGTTTTATTATTTAATTATTTTATATTACTGCACAAAGCATATAGTTTATATTTAATGTTGTGAAAGGCCTAACACTGAGGTTATACACTTTGGTATTAACTTTCCACGAATTATGAATGAGCCTCATGTTTATTGGGGTTCCAGCTTGCCGTTTTCGCCGCCGTGCTGGCCGTGGCCAGGGCTGGCTACCTGGGAGCCCCTGCCGTGGCTGCCTATGGCGCTCCTGCCCTGGCCTATGGTGGCTACGCAGGCTACGCACCAGCTGCCGTCACCTCCCAGCACTCCAACATCCTGAGGACGCCCGGCAACCTGGGACAAGTGTCCACCTACTCCAAGACCATCGACACTCCTTACTCCAGTGTCTCCAAGTCTGACGTACGTGTCAGCAACGACGCTCTGGCCTACGGCGCCGCCTACCACGCACCTGTAGCCGCCTACGCCGCTCCCGCCCTGGCCGCCCGTGCCTATGCCGCCCCCGCCTATGCCGCCCCCGCCCTGGCTGCCCGTGCCTATGCCGCCCCCGCCCTGGCTGCCCGCGCCGGTCTCCTGGGTGTGGCCTACTCTGCCGCTCCCGTCGTTTCCCACATGACCTACAGCAACGCCTATGGCATCCACTATACTTACTAGATATCTCTATTTTCTTCTACACCTTCCTTTCCTGTCCCATCCTGACTTCATCCACACACACACACGACGCACTTCTATTCCTTTCTTTCTACATCTCTCCTGAAATTCTGTGATGATATTTATTGTGATATATATTTATTGTAACAATAAATGTATATTTATATTCTACCATAAGAGTTATTATTTCTTCCTATGTATAGATTACTTAAATACCTGTTCTTAACGTGTTGAGGTCACATCAACCTGTGATTACATAATATAATTAATTAATATATTTCGAAGAAGTGTACACAATATTACCTTGAGTAACATCATAAATTATAGTAGAGTTTTATGCTAAATTCAAATGGTATTTTATTAAAACATATAACCTTCTATAAATGGTAACATTTATAGATCTTGACAAATAAAGATGTCCTAAAGAATTATATAAACACAATAGTGCAAGGCTGTTACGTTCGCAGGTGTGAATATTTTGATGGAGATTATTTCCCACGCCGTTTCAAACCATTTTAATCTTGTCTGTGTGTTATTATTACACCGTATAAATCCTCCCATAGTACACATATTTTTAAATGGTAAAATATAAAAAAATGCAGAACAATTTTTAAGAGGTAATTGTATGCATATTTCCTTCTTCAAATACCTTTAAAAATTTTGGGATTTGCAAATATTTGGCGTAGATATAGACATAATTAATGATTATTGAGTTTTATACATAATTATTGTTAATACACTTTGAAGCAAATCATATATTTTATAATGAATGTACCTTACACTATTTCATGGAAAAAGAACTATTTTGTGGCAGCTATAAAACATTTTTTCGGTATTCACCCTGCAAAATTATTTTTGTTCTCACTCTAAAAACATTTAGCTATCGACACGAAAATATTGTAGCCACAAAAATTTATTTTGTATTTTCTACAACCAAAATAATTGTACAGAGAATTTCCCTACAAATTTTTGTCTCGGTGTTGCCGGCGCAAATTTTGTTGAGGTATAACTCCTGTGATCTAGTATAGCTGAATCTGCTTGTTCATCTCAACAAGAGTGGTACGTTTCCTACTGAATGCTCAGTGCCTTGAAAATGTGTGGCATAAGTACTGTGCGGTGAGTTTCCGGAAAATATACAATCATGTATCCGGAGAATATACCGCTTGGCAATGAAGATAGAAATAATCATCGCATTTGGGCAGTTAGGTTCGAGAATTTGTCAATGATTATTCATCCGACTGGTGTACATGAAACTGTATAAAGTGTGGACTATTGCTATTGGTCACCGGAAATACCGCCAGTGGACATATTTCTGTGGCTCTCATATAGCTTGGTTGTACAACAGTGGTAGTTTCGTGCTATTCTAAACAGTGGAAAACATGTCTACCCATTTTATTTTAGAATTAATGACATTAAAATTACACAATTTGAAATGTAGTAGAACTTTATGTGACATTTGGTTTGTAGATGTTCTTCGCTTTTGGCTTGAGCAGCATCGCATGTTGCTTCTTTGACAGTTCAACAGTGGCACAGTTGCCATCATCTGATCAAGACAGGACCCGACTACAACTTACTCGCCAGGATTGTCCAGCACCCCTAGCCAATCATAATAAAGCGATTGACCGAACAGTACATCTGATCAGAAGGACAGTGGCACCTGATTGGTCGAACAGCACAGCCAGTCAGAGAGCAGCACACCAGAGACAACTATAAGAAGACCATCCCAGTCTAGTCGGTTTTGACTTGATGATGGCAGCTGTAACTTTGTGTTGAAACATTGTGAAAGAAGCAACATGAAGCGACTCAAGCCGAGAAGCCAAGAACATATTAACAACGGCCGCGAAAGCCACCAACACATATTTGCTACTTATAATAATACTTTTATTTCAGTAAGACAAAATTTTTGGAAAATAAAAAACTGTAGTAAAATAACCCAGCATAAAAAGAGCATATAACCATGCCTCAGACTTTTACGTTACCATGTTCTTTGTATGTTGCACTAGAATTTTACTGGAATAAATCAAACCCTGTAAAAATAATAGTCAATATACGACAGGTTTTGTTTTCACCTAGTAAACACTAAAGAAAAATTAATCAAACTACGCCATTTCTATTCGCAATGCCTTGAGCAAATGCGCAAGCAGACAGCAGATTAGTACAGAAGTGCATGCGCATTCCAAGTATAAAACATCAATTATGTGCAGTGCGACTGATTTCAGCAACACTTTTAAACTACACAAACTTAATTTCTTTCAAGTTCATTACAAGAAATATATACTATGTCCTGCGTTTAAAGGACATTATTATTAAAAATTAAGAGTAACTTGGGTTCCCAAGGTATCGTTAATTATCTTCCTTAGTTACCACTTCACTGGATTACATTATTGTCTCTGCTATATACAGATATCTGTATACACAATGTCTCTGCAAAAAATAGTGTCCGTCGCTACTGAGTCCTATTTACATCAGCGTCTCTCACACGAATCCAACCACTCTCTTTTTGCCTCGTCCACAATCTACACTACACACTATTTCACCCTTAGTTTACCGCTGGGCTTACGTCAAATGTTCTAAACAAACCGTAGTTACTAGTCATCCCGACTTCGCAGTTGTCTTCGTCACTCGCAGCCACCGACGTCGCAAGCTACTCCACTCACACTCGTAGAACTCAACTCGCAAGTCAGCAAACTAAGGACTATTTCTGGAAAGCCTCTCCAGGGATCATGGTGGTTGATAAAAAAAGTTACTTATATTTGGCACATGATAGCTGAAGGCTTGGCACATGTCACAGATTTACCGCATGGCATAGCAGCAATGGTGAATGGGCAGGGGAGGGAGACAGTCGTGGTTGAAACATTCAAACTCATTGTTATAACCAAACATGTCAGGCACTCACCACTCATTACTTGTTCCCTTCAATACGACCAGTGAGCCGCGGTGGCCGAATGGTTAGACCATTCGCCTCCCATCAAGGCAATCCGGGTTTGGTTCCCAGCGGGGTCGGCTGCATGTGGAAATCGTGCCGTACGATGCCGCTGGTCGGCGGGTTTTCTCGGGGACCTCCCGTTTCCCCCGCCCTTATTATTCCGGTGCTGCTCCTATACTCACCTCATATCACCCCCTCAGCTGCGCTAAGGACCTCGATGTTGAGCTCTGACCAAAATCTCTCACTCACTCCTATACGACCAGCAACGCAATATATTCTTGTCCAATAGTACGACAAAAAAAAAAGCACTCTGCGCATGCGCGGGTAAACAACCATGCCTCTCTGCACTTGTGCAGGTGGCTATACGCCCAATGTTTCTAAAATATTCTGTAAGTAAGCAGCCCCTCTCCCTTGGTAGATGTTTGTAATTGTTTATTCCTTTTTTAGGCACGACCAGGAGCTGCCTACCTAGCAGCCTTGATCTCGCACTTTCAGGAGGTGCTGCAGCACTGCCACAGAGCAGTTGAGATTACAGACTTGCCGCCCTGGGAATGGTAGATACAGTCACGTGTCGAGAGCAGGGTGTAGCGCTACGGGACGGCGGAACTGTCTATCGGTTTTCGACGTCTTCGGAGTATTTGACACGAAGATTGTTTCAATAAAAGTAATCAAATCTGTCTGATATTAACCAGTACTCCTCCCAAGCATTATCAATAAAAACGACATACAAAAATATGAACAAAAAGAGTATTTATTCCGTTTTGATCATCAATTCACTGACTAGAAAACTCATACGTTAGAAGAGAGCTTCTCGTAATATTTATTAACTTTTAGGTCGTTCATTAAAAAATGATTTTATTAGCTTCACCTCCATGTATGTATGAATGCAAATGAATCCTTCAATTCAATTTTCACCCACTTTCAGAAGTTCCAATTATTTGCAATTTTGCACACTTAAATTAATAATCGATGCTTATACAGTAATGCCATATTTATGACCTGGCATTCTCACCCATTATAAAATGGCCATCTGGCTGCGACAAAAAAAATTGGTTTTAAATTGAAAATCTTAAAACAAACAATTTTAAAATAAATCATTACCTATATATTTTATTTCTATTAAAACTACAAAATAAAATAATTTTGCACTTTTAAACACTGGGGGAAAAAGAACGCTTTTTTAGCAATATAAAATACAAAATTTATAATAATATTTCAATGTAAATATTTTTTTTTCAGCAGCTATAGCATGTCCTGCAATTCAGTAAAATTTAATTTTTTGAAAAAGCGTAAATTGAAAATAAAGTAATTGACCCAATAATTATTTTCAATGTAAAAAAAACCTTGGGTTTCTCTGCGAGTACTTTTCATTTACGAATAGTTAGCGACAAGAAATTTAAGACAGTTGACATCAAGCACCCTTATTTCGTATTTAAATTAATTTTATTGGTTTGACTTTATTTACATTTTAAGCGTATGCAAATAATTAAGATATATTGGACTATTGGACAACGTGGCAATGTTGAACAAAAACTTTATAAAGGCTATTTTCAACTTTTTATTTAATATTGCTGCAAAATAGTGTTTTTTAGTATTTAACGACTATTTCATAATATTTTTTAGTCTTAAAATGGAAGCAAAAGTAATGATTTGACTTTAAAACAAGTATTTATCGCTGTTTATTTCCACCACTTTTCATGCAAACGTTGTGTGATTGAACGCAGTTTATGTATTTCTCCATATCATATAAAAGTTTAAGGTTGCCATTTAATATACAAAAAAATATTGTTATCCTGTTGCCATTATTCGCAGTGTGTATTGTGTCGCTGCATTCATATATTTTAAGATATGGGCACAAAAATGTATTTACAGACAATATATATGATGAGACGATTTTAAAAATGTACTCTGTGCAAATGAGACTATATTCCATAACGTCTCTCTGAAAGTACGGTAAAGTATTCTAGAGAATTCATCGAACATAGTTAGAGGAAAGGGGTTTGTGGAACACTGAAACAGTAAAGAGAAGGTAAACGGCGTGTTTAAAGGAAAATTTGGAATAACACACAATTCTTTCCTGATAAACCACATTTATCCGTTTCATTTATATAACACGAAGTGTTCTTGTTAATAATAGAATGAATCAATAAATAAAAGTCCCGATGTTCTGAATTCGTGGCAAGCTGCCGAGCGTCACGTCGGCGTCTATTCGAGGAGGTGCAGGTCACGTCACTCTTTGACAAATTACGGGACGTCAGCGATTATATAACCCTTCAAAATTCTGACTAAGAAATTAAACTAGCCTCCCGAATATCACGCCCGCCGCTCTCTGCGTCGCTGGGCGGAGTGCTTAGTTAAAAGGTTCAATAAATATTCACAATCACGCTTGTTTAGCGGGCAGTCTCGACTCTGCGTACAGCTCACTCTCAGCGGTTAAGGACCAAGTTCCTTAATCAAATAATCGCAATCAATCGCACTTCGCGTAACACCGCGGACACTACGACCTCCTCGCTCAGAGGTCCGGGTCTCAGTCCTCGTAAAATACGTGCTTACGCGGGCAACGACGCGATGCCGCTTCTGAATAAGTAAGCCAATCTCCGAGTTGCAATGAGTCATTTGCTATCCCGATCACTTTGCCATTTATTTAAACTTATTTTATTATTTCAACATTAATATATCACAAAATGTCCTGGTATTATTACATTGTTGTTACTGATTAAACATAAATTTATATAATCCTTAAAACATTAATTACAAAATACTATTCGCCTTTCTTACAAGATGGTCCCTGATTGGCTGCCACCTACCCATCTCTTCTCTTGGGCACCCGAGAGAGCCTTCTTTACTACCAGGGGGTAAGAATCACCGGTTACACTGGCTTCACTTCAAGTATCACCCTCCCCCTCCTCCCCTTCCGTAGCGAAGTCAGAAAAATGGGCTTGCTTTTTGAAATGCGTGCTTAATCCCGCCGTCTGACATTGGCGATACTGATTCGCAATACAAAATGTAGGGTTGCTGCATTGTCTGACATTGGGGAAGGAAGGGAGTGCAGACCATCAGCAACGACTTTTTTAACATCGTTCCCAGGCCTCCAGGACCTCGCTTAACTTTCACAAAAATGGTTTGCAATACAAATTCTTAAGTTACCCTAATACATACGTTTATATCTTATTCATATCGACTACTGAAAATGCCGATTGAAACCCAAACCGCACTTTAACAAAAAAAAAATAGTACCTATGTTTAAATAACCATACACTTACCATAACCTACTCGCGAACATGAGTACAAGAATATAGAACAGTGTAAATAGAAAACCTCATCTTCTAAATAAAATATAAGATTCTTGTCACCCGTCATTTGTATCTTTCCACCCGTATCAGTTATCAACATTACCTACACATGCACATTTTCTCTGATTTCCCCTTGACCTTACGTCACTTTGAACTATACTCTCCGGTACTCTTCGAAAAAGATTGTGTAATACTCCTATTTCTACAAGACGCTCAGAGAAACTATTTTGAACTTTTTGGACATCACCAGAGCGAGTAATGGAGTAACGTTTTGAAACGCAACCTGAAGTACAGTAGTCGTTTCAAGTTAATTTTAAAATAGTAATACTGTACTGTTTTCTGCTTGCGTTAGTAGATTTGCGAAAATTAGCTATATTTGATTAATAGCATGCTATATTAGTCAGTCAATATATAAAATTTTTTGGGTTAGGATATTTAATATCGTTGGACGTTTTGGTTTACGTTTCTTCGTCGGTATTACAAGGTATCTCAAACACGGCATGGTTAAATACATCGTTATTAATGGAAGACCTCTTCATATCCTCGGAGATATTTTGTGTTTGGCAGTAATTTACTACACTCGCTAAGCATCAGCGCAAGGCAATGTAATTTTCCTATGTGCATACGAAATTTAACACTGTTAGAGTAATGTGCTTTGCTAAATACTATAATTTGTTCCGTGAAATTATAAGTCTTAAACATATCTGCTTCTTCTGTACAGTTGAGAAATAACACAAAATTCCCGGTTTCATGTTAATTATATTAGAAATGTTTGTGCTTCGTTGTAAATATATTTAGTTGATGATTTTAGTGCCATAGTACAGATGAAGTTATTTAAGGTAGCGGGGAAGTTAACAGTCTACCTTTCGTGAAATTATCACAGTTAAAATTATTAAATTAAAATTTCACTCTTTACCGGTAAACAGAATAAAGTGCTACGTTATTTTAAATAGTGAAATTATCTTCATACTAGCATTACGCAACCGTGACTATATTCGCAGTTCGGATACAGAAATGTACTTATTTTTATTCACGTCAGGTAAAACTTTCGGAATAGTTGTTTAACCACAAACTACATACGTGTCCGTAAATGTCCAACTGAATGCGATGTTTAAACGCGTAATATTGTTTTTGTAAGAAAACAAGTCTTCGGAATTAGTTATTTCATTCGATAAACAATGTCACCAATACTGGGAGTCTTCTCCTACCCTACCTACGATAACCGTCTGTAAGGCATAAGTTACACTAGGGCAGTAGGCATAACGATTACTTTGCACGAGTAACTGCTACATGACGCGTTATGCGTTGTGCTGAATTGTTGGATTCACTATTCAGTGAATTTATTGAATATAAGGTTAATTCTCACTTAACCATCAAACAGAATAAAAGAAACTCCACTGCGTACCATGAAAATAAATTACCGAAAGTAACATTCCATGAAGGAAAAGAAATACCTTCAGCCCCTCAAAGCTGAATTATAAAACATGTCCTTAAATATATCTACGTGGTTACTGATCCCAGCCAAAATTTTGCATTGCTCAACACGAAAATACGGGTCCCTTAGCTTTTTTTCTTAACGTTTTTTTTTAAAGTAGAAATACAATCATATAGTATTTCTGCAAACTTGTTTGTTAATAAATTCGGGAAATAAGAATCCTCAGATTTACTCCGGCGTTTGGTTTTATGGTCCATCATTGGCTAAAATATTTTATAAATTATCGTTGTAAACTTTTAATGTTATCAGGGGGTTCCGCATTTTATTATGCCTACATATTCTCACGTGGGAGTGGAGAGAAGGCTATGATGATGTGTAAATCATCAGAATAAAGACATTTTCGCAGGAATAAACTGTACCTGGCAGACAAGAAAGGAAAAAAATAATAGTTAAGTAATCAAAATATCCGAATAAGCGCATGAACTTGGCCTGTTGCCAACTTTTCCAAATGTGTTTTAACAAAAACTGTGGTTTATGATGTTGAAACTGGGACAGGTTAAGAAACATTAACGTTGCACACGCTCAAAGAACCTGTCTTGTTTATAACCGTTATAGCCTTGATCAAGGTTCAGAGTCGGACTACAGATGTAGGCGCATTTTCGTAAAACTGTTTTTACCATAATTTCTACGTTCAGTAACACAGTTTATAATTCAACAATGATATTATATGTTTACTATATAAAGTATTTATTTGATGCTGAGATCAGTTTTCGCATCTTCGAAAGAGGGTTTAATTATCTGCACACGTTTTCATGTGATTTATGTGCTTGTCCTTGGAATGGGTTTATTTAATGGGTATTTGTTATAAACAGGTCTTGTTAACAAGAGATCATAAGTAACTGTGGTTTAACGACTTTATTGTCCAACGACGTTAAATCGTTACTTTCAGACGAAGACGTTTTAGGTAAATACCAATTATTTATTCAAATAACTTACATGCTTGTAATACGATGCTGTGTATGATTTAGAGCTTTTAGGTCATGCTAGTCACACTTCATCCTTCCAACAAAGGTTGTTCAAGTGTTGTCGCCATGGTATTCAGACATCAGACAGCACCTAGCTCAAATCTATGGCGTGAGCATTAGCTTACATTCACCGCTAACGGCAGGGCTGCACATTTGCAAATACTCTATCGTAAAGGAAAACAGATTTTCCCGCGAAAATATTTCATGAATAGATGTTCTTCAAATCACTCGAGCTCACATGCTCGTCAGTGAATGTATGATGATGGTTATTAGCATCCTGGACTTCTAAGCGTGGTTCACGTGTGCTTGGTGTCGAAGTAACCGTGTTCTGATTGGCTCTGACAAACGTAAAACATCTCCTCAAGACACGCAGCAAACACGCACACGTGCATATATACATATATATATATATATATGTGTGTGTGTATATATATGTGTGTGTATATATATATATATATATATATATATATATATATATATATATATATATATATAGAGAGAGAGAGAGAGAGAGAGAGAGAGAGAGAGAGAGAGAAGGAGGGAAGAGAAAAAATAGAGAGCTTGTGCAAAAATACTTTTACGGAGACCCTGCGTCCAGAGCCCCTAATTTTGGTGAAGAGACTTCAGCAGCAGTATGTTTCGATGCCTTATGTGCACGTACATCTGCAGCACTACTTCGTAGTCAGTAGTGGTTGCCTCTTTCTGTTACATGTCTGAAAGTTTTGATGCAAATCATAGTTATGCGGTAATGCAGTAACTTTATTCTGATTGGAGCAGTCAAATGATAAACGTATTTCCACAGACATGCTACTAATAACAGTGAAGTAAAATTGTAGACGTGCACGTAAGGGATTGAAGCAAGTTGTGCAGAAATATTTTTGCGAAAATCAGGATTCTCTATTTGTGCTTACCTATTGCTTTATAATCGAAGCTATGGTGATAATGCGCTACTTAGTCCTAGACTACTTAGCCAACAAAACATTACTAGAGATAGTTGAAGGTTTGCTAGGTTCCAAGGTAGCATCTACGTGTCCTGTGTTCTTATTAGAGTATTCGTGTTTTCACACTGTCTGTAATCAATTGCACCGTCTCAAGGTATCACCGCCCAATCATGTAAAGCGCGACGGCTGCGGTTTTCGCAGTGGCCAGAGCACTCACCTCCCTCGAAGGCGTTCAGGGTTCGATTCCCGGCGGCGTCGGTCCGCGGATTTTCGCATGTGGGAATCGTGCCGGACGATGCCACTGGTCGGCGGGTTTTCTCGGTGTTCTAACATTTATCCTGCCCCTTCATTTCGGCGCGGCCCCAT
>PNEQ01038523.1:14969-29658 GCA_003012365.1 Medauroidea extradentata | reverse complement strand
CGCCCTCGTTTGTGCCAGGATCAAGGTTATCTTCCAGTGAAAGTAACTGCGTACACGCACTCAAGTGTTGTTGGTGGCTCGCCATGACCATTTCAACCCGTCACACCGCACACCGGCCAGTTTAGGACCCAGCCCCAGGCCAGCCTAACTGCGTGTCTTACCCGGATCTCTGTAGCCCGTGTGTATACTCCGCCAGCAACATATGCAGGCCTGCCAACTATCAGCGTGGCTGCGCCTAGTTATGTGTTCTGCCTGCTATCCCTCAGACAGTCCGTATGTGTAGCTGTCCAGTATATTGCGCAGATTGATTTTGGCAATTGATTATTTTAACTGCACACCTGCAGCTCTACTTCATAACTATTGGCAGTATGTCTTCGTGAAGTGACATCTCTCATTTGACTGTACCAATCACAATACGGTTACTGCAACACAGCACGTATTTTATTTGCGGCTAAAACCCCAAGGCACGTGAATGTTGAAACATCGAATCACTGATGTAAACGTAAGGCACTGAAACAAATTGGGGAGGAAAGTTCATGGTCCTAATAATATGATGTGTTTAACTCTCAGCATCTTGGAGTTCTGCCCGCTGACAGATTGTGGTGTCACAGTAACATTCTTGTGGTTGGCACCTCTGCACAAAGGTACGCTGCCAATAACTGCGAAGCTGAGCTGCATTTTTGTTCAAAAGGAATTGGTACAAAGATGTGCAAACATTTTTAGCGAAAACCACCGGCTGCTACGTATGAGTAGACACGTGAGAACTTCGCGTTGTTAATTGGGGACAGACTATAATTATCTTGCCTGTACACACCTGAACACACTCCGTGACGTCATTGACTCCTAACCTTCGTACCTTTGTGTGCCGGCAATACAGGATACAAAGCATTTTACAAGTGACCTTATATCATTGTTTTAAAATGTTCTTCAGACGCGTCACACACATATTGCCGACTTACAGCAAGAAGTCAGCTGAGCACACAGTCACTTGAACTCCAGTCTGCTGTCAGATACTAACGTAAAACTTGCAGGTCTTAAGAGGCCGTGTCAGTGTTTCAGGCGCATGTATGCAACCCGCATTAACCCCATATAAATCAAGGCTAATTTTACGTACTCTATAGCAATAACAGTATTACACATATCAACATTATCTTCACGTTTTATAAGAGACAGAGGCGTTCTTATTTTTGCTGCGTTTGTCGAAGTCAAGTACAATAATGGTTGCTACAAATTTTACGAAACGTTTTTTTAGCATCACGTTGCTAATGTAACCGCTTGTTATGCTTCATTTTACAGCTCTATTAATAACGGCTGTGTCTTTGATAAAGCCCAAAGATAACGTTGATATTTGTAATACTGTTATTGCTATATAGTACAGCACGTAATATTAGCCTTGATTTGTATGGTGTTAATGCAGGTTGCATACATGCGCCTGAAACACTGACACGGTCTCTCAAGAAGAGTCTTCGCCGGTGTCGAATTTCCACCTTTCACGCGTGGGAACAGCGTAGCGATAAGAGCCTGTGTCCCACGCTACATCGCCGCTATTCGCAACGCACCAAACTGACGTGCAAGGTTTTCCTTCTAGTCTTTTTACTAAGAGACTTTAAACTGCGACCAAAACATTTTATTTCGCTGTTGAATAGTAGGAAGCAAAGACCAACGCATATCTCTCGCTTTGCACCTTACGAATTCAGGTAATATTTTCGGAGTTACAGCAGTCTAAAAAAATATTTTTTAGCCATTTTGAGAGGCCCGAAAATCATGTTTCTAAAAAGCGTGCTGAATTTTCTAAAACGTAGAAGCGTAGTTTGAAGTGTGTGTTCTTTTCGTTGGTAAACATAATATGAATAAGTTAAGCGGTTTAGTGTAAAAAAGAATAGGTGTGGCTCGCTGCAACGCCGTCCATTCGCCAGCCGAGGACTCCTCTCAACGTATGGCTGAGTGGCCTAAAATTGCATCAAAACACACATTTGAGATATTTTTCTATACAAAAAAAAATTGGCCGTAGAAGCGAATTGAAAATCTGATAATAGGACGCACACTTATAACATCTTAAATTCTGTTCTTATTGGACATGTCTATCGCACGTTGTACGGTTCTGTAAGGAAACGTTTTTACTAAGTTTTTTGTAGACAGTTTGTGAACATGGACAGGCAGCCACCTAAAGATTGTAATCCTTTAAATGAATGTGGAGCCGTAACAGTACATGGGACTTTTGCAACCCAACCATGCAACTTTAGTTTACATTTTTTGCTTTAAAATACTCCCATCTGAAACACGACGTCCTGTAACAAATAAAAATAATTGCAGACGTCGTGTACCCATGTGCGCACTAAAAAACTGTAACAAACTATAGAAATAATGTGAAAGTTAATATCTGAAATTAGATAAGTCGTGAAACAATGTACTTTCGGTTTTAAAACTGTTATACATTATCATTGAAGAGTAAAAAAAAAATTACATGAAACACCAAGCTAATAAACCCTATTTTGGCCAATCAAAATGGACCAGCCATATATTAAATTTCTAACTTTTACTTTGATGACCACAGAAGAGAAGCCTTAAATATAAATCTACTACTAAAACCATACTAAGGCAGGTTTCCTTACACAAAAATGAAAAAGTAAACTCCGCAGTTGCAGTGCGCATGTTTGTTAGACCAGAATCTCTGCCAGAACTCTTAGCCTTGCCTTGCACGAGAAGGGAGAATGATAAATGGACGGTGTTATGCATAGACTACACGTTAATTTTAAGTTATCAGTAAAATATGCGGCAATTTTTTTTCGAATTTGAAACAGTCTTAAAAAAGCTCTATAATACCAATGTTCGTAACCACATAATATAGGCGTAAAATACGTTTCATAAGGCCGTTTCAAAGCAGAAAAATATTTTATACCGAACTAGCAATTGTCGCTAGTCTAGTGATGCATAACACCGTACAAGCGTGCAATGATAAGTCATAGGTTAGTGCTCGACTGACTCCTTGCGACTTCCTGTTCCATTTCAGCGGAAGTCTTGTATGGTTTCTGCATCTTCAAGTCGAAGAATGGCATGAAACTTATGCCAACGGACCCCTGATTGTAGTGAGGGTATTTCTGCACGAACTTGTTTCAATGTCTTGCGTGCACATCCTTATCCATTATGCTTAATGGTTATTGGCACAGTGTCTTTCTGAAAAGATAATTCTTATTTGATCGTACCAATCGGAATAGGTACAACCAGTGAAAAAATTTTTGTATAAACTTGTTACAATGTCTTGCGAGTACAGCTTCAGCTCTGCTTCGTAGTCAGTGATTTGACGTTTTTAACTATCAGTGTCTCGGGGTTCTGTCCGTAAATCACAGACTGTGGTGTCGCAGTAATTCTATTCTGATTGGCACATTCAAATGAATTAACGCCTCTGTAAAAATTCAGTTCACCAATAACCATGAAGCATAGCTGCAGATGAGCACGTAAGACATTGAAACAAGTTGTTGCGAAATTCTTTTCACCATAAATCACTGTCTCTAATGATAGGTTACCGCAATACTGCACGTCTGTGATTTGCAGTAAGCCATTAAGAATTTTAAAAAAAATCCAGTCACGGTTCATGAAACAGAGCTGCAGATGTGCACATAAGGCACTGAGGCAAGGTGACTGGTACAGGCGATTCGGGATAAAATGAGCACTCAAAAAAGCACTGCTAAAGTTCTATTTTCAGCCAATTCGTTCTTTCCGCACGTAACTGCTAACGACGGCAAATGTCTAACTTCTCAGGACACGTCACTTGATGTTTGTGCGTGTAAGATAAATTGTGCAGTCGGTATGAATAGATACAGTTTGATTAAAAACGTTTATTGATTATACAAAATACAGTCATGTCGATTGTCGGTTGATTTTCTTTCGAGATCGTTGTATTTAAATAGGCAAATACTATTAACTATATGGCGTAATTTCGCTACCAACCATATAAACAGGCAATTATTATTAATGATAAATTATATGCAATCAAGGCTAGCGATATTTTTCAAAGGTTAAATGTTTAGTGCTCACTTTATCTTGAACGACCTATACAGAAATCTTGTCACCAAGAATAGGGGTTCTTACTCACTCACTCTGAAGATGTTATGGTATGTCAGCAGACGAGCAAGGCGTCCCAGGCTCAACTGCGAACCAGAACCTGACCGGTGTAGCAGGTAAAAGAGGCGAGGACAGGGTCAATAGCAAACGAGCGGGAAATGTCTGGGCAAAAGAAAGGTCAGAGCGAATGGCAGTCGTCCACAAAGAGTAGACTGGAGACATTCACAGTGGCGAAACAAGTAATCCATTCAAGAGAAATATGAAGATAGTTTAGATACAACCAACAACATATTCAATGTACACGCGAAGCACACGCTCACATTTTGCTATTGATTTTTAGTGAAGTTAAAGAAACAGCGATGTGTAGTGTTCAAACCTACTGTAATTATTAACTGTTAGAGAAATTTATTTTGCTAAATTCAGTGTAAGTTTAATACCTAAATGAGTGGGAGTTGACTTTGGGCGTTAATGCATAGTTAATAGTTACTATATCGACAAGCTGGGAATAAAACTTATTATATTTTCATGTGAAAATTCATTGTTTGGAATTTATCGCACGTAAGTTACTATACTCAAGGTTTCCAAATGTGAGGGAAAATATTATTTCAATATCCAAAGTTGCCTCACGTGTCCCAAGTTAATCTTCCGCTTACGGTATCAAAATTTGGAGTTGTCGGAGAAGAACCTCGTCAAATGAAATCAAATTAATGGAGCTGACCATGATTCATTTGAGAAAATCGTAAAAATGTTTATGTGTATAAGTTCACTGCTCTCAAAACTTAACGTAATGGTCCGCAATGAAGTATTTAATTTATTTATGGTTGTTTCATGTTAGGAGGAAATTTAATCAGTTATTTCTGTACCTATAATGGCCGAAGCCAAGCGTATATTCGTGAATTTCCACAATATTAGCTGTTTCATGCATTCATGCACGTTCTCAAAATATTTTTGAACTTATTTCCTGAACTGGTACGGCAATGTAAAGTGATAAAATAATTTTAGTTTCTTGTTCGTAATTGGACGTATTCAACGTCAGTATGCCTCAAATAAGTGTTGCACTGCGCCATCCAATATGCAACTATTACTTACAAGTGCAGTTGGTTGCAGTACTTTCAGGCACTACAACAGTAACAGCATATGTTTGCTGTGGACTAGCAGTAATGAAGACTATTAAACCCCACATGGACTTCAGTGTAATGTGAGATGTGGGTAATGCTGGAACAACAGCAAAAAGGAAATATATTCCTATCTATCAGCCTAGGGAAATCTTGACAAACTTACAAAAGCAAAAACATGACGGTAATTGATACTCTGACTGGAAATGTGCGTGGTCACGATAAATGAACGACGAAATTATCGGGTTATGTTCCAGATACTTGCTTGTAGTTAGTGTTGTGCAAATGGAAGGTTGAGAATTACGTCACAAACATATGCAAATTTCAGTCTACATTTTTAGATTTTACCTGAGCAATATGTTTTAAATAATCATTTAGCGTATTGTTTATAAATATAATTTAGCAAAATTTCCATATTGCGGGAAGTGTTAAGTGAGAAGTTATATAATAATGTGTAATATATACATTTTGTGCGTTTAAACATATTTTATACTTCCAGCATTGTTATAAACAATTGAAGTAATATTTACTAATACCATATTTAATACGTTTTTACAAGTAAGATTAGTCGTGACTAGAAATGGTGAGTAGACAGCACGAAGGAGAATCACCGGCACGAACAAACATGCGGTAATAAACAAATTACAACTAATAAATGCACTACACTGAAGTTTAGTTGTGACTGTAGTGACGTTCAGATGTTCACCTTCCTGAGTGGAGGAATTGTTGCCAATTGGCAAAATATTTGGAGACGTTTTACAAGAAAGTACTGGGTCCTAAAGCGTTGCTAAGGATGTATTTTTGATTAGTTACGACACACTGCTTAAAAACTATGGCGTCAAACATCACTTTTAGGTCTCAGCAAACAACTTGCAATAACAAAATACGTTATAGGGATGAATACAACGTAGTAAACATCACTTTAGCCAAGATGTTAGTTTAATTAACTTAACAAAAGTACTTTCCATATTATTCTGAAAGTTCAGACTGCAGCTTAAAGAACGTATGTAGCCCTGAATATTTGAGGGGGGCATGCGTGTTACGTCAAATTTCTTCTTTTCACTTCAGTAATTACCTGGCACAGTTTGGACATATATTTCTGAAAAGCATTGTAATTAGTGCGTTAGTGTGAGTTCACTGCATGTAGCATTATCGTAATATTGATGGAAGTAATATACTAATTACCAACAATAGTAAGAACTCGGAGGTTAACAACATCATACTAGTATTTCAGGAGAAAGAAAAATTTTCCAAAGTCGATAATTAGCCAAATATACATAATTTTGTAGTAGGAAAAAATTAAAAAACATCTACGTCTCCAACTAATATATCGTATCTGTAAAAACGAAATTGGTGTTGAGAGCAGTGACTATCGAGTTAATGCCTATTCTTTCCGATTATGGGCTAGGTATAGTGATTCATGTACCTGGTTAAATAACAAACAATAATATGTAACATGATGTTGCAAACATATTGACGGATAGGAAGAACAGTACAGACATAATGATAATGTCAGTTACGATGTTCTTAGTTGAACCGGTCGACACAGTAAAAATAAATTTTGACACGTCTATGTAATGGTATTACGATAGTTGCTGGTTTTTAGGATATAAGAAATTCTCTAAAAAGAGTGGAAATAAGAACCCGAGGAATTAAGATAGTAATAAGACGTAAACTGCTGCTCGGAAATATGCTGACGCTCTTGTGTCTGGTACAATTACAATGTATTTTATTCCAAACACTGTGATTACTAGAGCTGCACGTGAAGACCAGACTTACTTGCTCTGCTCCTACAAGTACCAGGTAGCGATAATTTGCCCCGGGGAGGGACAGGAAAATCACGGGATACCTAAACCAGGAAGGCATACTAAAGTATAGTTCATTACCTCCATTAGATCTTTTTGTGTACATATTTACCGCACAGATATTGAACAAGTCACGTTAACAATATACTACAGTTGATTTGAATAAGTTAAACAAGAAGAAAACTTGAATTTAAAATGTTATTCTGGTCTAAATAGGACTTTTCATTCGTCATCATCCCAACATTTGAAAAAAGTAATAATAATATCCAAAACTTCTGGACAAAATATTCTTCTCCCGAATAGAAATTTTTGGATATTTTTGAGTTCCTTCACATGTAACTGATATGGGTAAACCAGTAAGGGAACCCCAGACCTTCAGAACGAGAGTTATACTGGAATCACAATAGCACGACGGGTGCGACGAGAAGGGCGCGACACGAATAACAAAAGATGTCAGCCAATCAATGTCGAGGCTTGTGTGACGTCAGCACGTCCACCTCGACGCTGATTGGCTGACAAGTTACACGTCGCGTCTGTCACGCTATTGTTACTCCAGCATCAGATCCATCTGTCTGGGTAAATACGGGAGAGAACGACGCGGTGGGACTGGACGTCTTCCCCTGGGGTGCGTTAGTCCCGCCCAGCAAGTGACGTCACTTGTGGTGAGGAGCCTAAATGTGGTTCAATGTCGCGTGTCGCAAGTCAGCGGGCTACGTACCTAGAGGAGGGAGATGGCAGTGACCATGTTGGCTGGTCGTATATAAGAGATGTAGTCGCCTGGGGAGGCACATTCGTCTCTACAGACACTACGCCAACAACTACAACATGGCATTCAAGGTACTGTATGACCGTATTGACTCTCTATAGCACGACCTAACTGCCAGCCGCACATTTCATACAAAGAGTCACTGTTTCAGCAGACCCGTTATGGACGTAATTTTCAAGCAAATAGTGTTACATGTTACATCTCTTAATAAATATTGAAACAGAAACAACTTCAAATATACATTTCCTACGCTCATACTATTTTTAAACGACCAAGTGTCTCAGTGTCTCATATAAGTCTCTTTTCATAAATTTTACTTATAATACTTATGTTTGAAAAAAGTGATTTGTAAAATTAGCAAATCAAGAATTAATTAAATAATTACAATCTCCATTTTCCATTTAAACTCCACTATTTAGAACTCCTTTTTCTCAAAGGTTGTAATATACATTTGGCTTTGGTATGAATTTTTAACATGGTCTAAAATAATTGAAATTCTTTGAAAGGTAGTTATAATTTATTCATGCTCGCATATATTCGAACACAAAAGGAAATTTTGACATTAACAATAACATAAATTGTGTCTTACTTAAAAATATGAAGCTGTAGAAAACTTCCGAACCACTTGATGGCCTTGATTTAACTTTCCCAAATTAATATAAACCAAATAAAACAAGTTTTATGCGAATAACTGACTTTTGGGGTATTCATACAGAAGAGCTAATTCCAAAATATTTTAAGGCGAATATGTTTAATCCAATAACATCACTAGTAGTAATGTTACGAGAAGTTGCAGTCTGTCCTTTCTTCAAATTGTAAACCAAACGAGTTGATGCAACGGTAACATGTAGTACTCGAATTCGGGAAGAACCGGGTTCAGTCCACGGCTAGGCCATTCTGATTTCAGTTTTTCATCATTCCCGGAAATCGTTCCAAACTAATTTTAGGAGTGGTTCTAGTGAAAAGGAGATGGCCGACGCCACTTTTTATTGTTTTTGTATAAAGTAATGTGATCTTGCTTTCGAACAGCCGTAAGTCCACATACCTTACCTTTTCTTCAGAACGCATATTTAATGTTGTATTTGTACCTCATCAACTTACCTCATCTCAAAATAGTTTAAAGTTGCATGGCTTTTTATTTCTTTACTGTAATAATGTGACTACTTATATGAACGTTGTTTTATCTACTGAATAAGCCTGTTTGTTTATACAAATCAATAAAAACGTGGTTATGACAAATTATTTTGTAAACATGTGTACATTTTTGTTGATAGGAAGTAAGTATGTAAGTATAACCAATTTTCATCTACGTTTCATCAGTTTTTTTTTCCTACAGTCAAAGCTTGTTTAAAAGAATGTTTTCATCAGTGTATTAAAAGCTGAGAATGTGATTTTGTT
Organism: Medauroidea extradentata; assembly: GCA_003012365.1. NCBI lineage: Eukaryota > Metazoa > Arthropoda > Insecta > Phasmatodea > Phasmatidae > Medauroidea > Medauroidea extradentata. The sequence goes on along the minus strand of PNEQ01038523.1, from coordinate 20,512 downwards.
TGAAACAGTTCCACGTTATAATGTTTTAGTTTCCTATCCTCGGCGGTTTTCGATTTAAGACAGAAACGGGAGTGTCCATTCTAAGAAAACGGGTTAAGAACATGGGGAAATTTAATGAAATAAATTTATAATCTGATTCTGTTATATGCAAAAGATGACGAAACCTCGATTCAATAACTCAAGGAAACTTGAGCGGTTCTTTATTATTGGACACAAGTGTATGTACTTGGAGATACCCACCGGTTTGTTTGTTCAGAATTACACTGCTTTAGTTGCCATACTTAGTACAACATCTGATTGCCTGTAAGAACGTTATACAGCATTACGTTTTAGTTATAAACACATTTAAGTGACGGAAATAACCTATCAGAGTTCTATTTACCGAAACACACTGCCACCATTACATGTAATGGTTACTTCCATTAGGGCCGCGATGGTCGAGTGGTCCCTGGTCAGACCACTCGCTCCCCATCAAAACGATCCGCGCTTGGTTCCCGGATTTTTGCAAGTGGGAATCGTGCCGGACGTTGTCGCTGGCTGGCGAATTTCCTCGGGGAACTCCCGTTTCCCCTGCACTTATCATTCCGGCGCTTATTTATTGTGCGGCCTCATTTCATGTCATCAAGCAGATGCCTACTAGAGCCCAGTAGTAAGTCTGCGTCCTGGGTGTAATACCCTGGCTCTTGGGTAGACTTCTCATACCATACTTATTCTTTCACTAGTACCACCTTTGAAGGTCCTGGGGAAACACAATAGTAACTTGCATTTTTTTAAATATATGAGTTTTATGCATACAGCCAGTGATTTCTGGTGAAAATAATTTTGTTTCAATGCCCTTACGTGTACACCTGCAAATATGGTTCGTGATTATTGGCAGAACACAACAGGGCAGAGGGGTGGCTCATTTGACTACTGAAACCAGAACAATGTTACTGCGACACGACACGTTTGTAATTTGCGGGTAGAACCACGAGACGTCGAAAGATACAAATATCCAATCACTGACCGCGAAGCAGAGAAATAGATGTGCACATAAGGCTCTGAAGAAAATTGTTGCAGAATTCTTTTCACAAATAAAATCGCTGGCTCTATTTATGCAGGAACACGATGGTAATTTCATACCGTACATTCCAGTATGAGAGATTAAGCAACATGACCACAAATTGCAGCACAGTGGAATAATGTGCCTATTGCAAGCCACGCTTTAATAGCTTATATATATATATGTGTGTGTGTGTGTGTGTATATATAAGTTTGTTGCTTATTTTTATTGGTCACACACTACAGTAACTAACAACATTTATAAACAATGATGAATTTGATTACAGTTTTGTCAAATTGTACCTTGTCTTTACATGTGTGTGTAACTCAGTTGTAATATAGGGTCTATACATAGTGGGTTACCATCATTGTCTCTCCCCATTCCCTTCTTTTACCCTATACAAACATTTTGTTACCTACCTGCAGCCAGTGTACAGCATTAGGTATTGTTTCTGTGTTTGAAGCTGTTCGTGTTCGCCGCCGTGCTGGCCGTGGCTAGAGCCGGCTACCTGGGAGCCCCCGCCGTGGCTGCCTATGGCGCTCCTGCCTACAGCGCCTACGCCGCCCCCGCCTATGCCGCCCCCGCAGTGGGCGCCTCCCACCAGAGCACCCTGCGCACCCTCGACGGCAACTCTGCCATCTCGCACTACTCCAAGGCCGTGGACTCGCCCTTCTCCAGTGTCCGTAAGGTCGACACTCGTATCAGCAACGACGCACAGGCTCTGGCCTACGCCCCCGCTCTGTCGTACGCCGCCCCCGCTGTAGCAGCCTACCACGGCGTGGCCGCCCCGGCTGTAGCCGCCTACCATGGTGTGGGTGTGGGCTACTCTCCCGCCTCCGTTGTCTCTCACCTGTCCTTCGACGGTTACGGCGTCCACTACGGCTACTAGAGGATGTCTGCTGGGTGACGCTTATGTTGGCATTATGCATTTACAAACAATAAATATATGTATTTATTAATCTCTGCATTTCTACATTCCCTTAATTTTTGCAATTTCCTTCACCTTGTTCCCGTGTACTTCTACTAAGATTGTAAAGCTTTCCGAATACATTTAAAAGACCCAGTAAATAAATATCGTTTGTCTGTTTGTAACGCATGCGTTCCTATACCATTCCTTCACAAGAACAGCATATAGCAGAATTGTCTACAAAAACTATAAGTTTATGTAGTTAACATTTAATATAAAATATAGTTAATATTCTATTTTAAAAATTAATAATTTTGAAGATTAGTTCCAGAAATTTCTCACAGTTGTAGTCATATACAATCAACGTATATATTTATATGTTACGTGTGTTCAATACGATCCCGTCAAGTATATAGAATTTATCATTTTATTTGGGTATTAATAAAATATTGTTCCGTGTTTCCTTAGTCCAGTAGGCACTAGTTATTCACTGTTTTAATTTAAGTATCAACAAGAATTATCAGCAGCGTAAATGATATTTCCAGTATTTTCGGTAATTTTGTAATTTGTCTATTAGATATTGTTTAGACTATCATGTTGTGGCTTTCATTCCATCCTAGTTGAATTTTCAATATGTATTACTGGACTTTTTATTCTCTAAAACATACTTACCTCATAGACACGCTTGGACATTATAAATTTATTTTAGTTATGTTTAAACTGATTTTCATCATTTAAATGTAATGGGGTCATGACACGTTTTTTTTTTTTTGCTTGATCATCAGCAACTTTAACGTCGTATCAAATATATTAACTACTCATACCCAAAAAAATTAACAAATCAGTTATCGCCTTTTCTTAAACACAGCTGAATGCAGTCATTTCACATGACTCATTGAATTTCCTTTTTCTTGTATTACATTCATTGCGAACATTATTAAAAATAATAAATTGAGATATGCTTTGTCAATCAGATATGTTCATCACATTAGTACGTGATATTCAGAGATGTAATTTTAATTCCAGTTGTATTTATTTAATAACCATTAAATGTGACTGGTAAATGTATATATACGATGGTATGAACTGTTTCTCACGTTCTTCTTCCTCATTCTTCTAAGTTCTTAGTTTAGTGGTTAGACCGCTTCTCCCCATCATTGAGATCAGGGTTCTATAAAAGCGGGTATCGCTCCCGATTTTTACGCAAGTGCTGTATGAATGGAGATGTTGGTCGGTGGGTTTTCTCAGGGTTCTCCTGTTTCTCCTGCCATTGCATTCCACCGTTGTTACCTCCTGACGACACATTCCTCACTCTTACCTTACGTCTTGCGTGTCTTCAGGCGAGGCATAACAAGCAAGGTCGGAAGTTCTCGATTTTCGCTTAGCTTCAGTTTTCTAGAAACACTGGTTTTAAATATAATACTAAATATTTCTAGTAAAATATATTACCTTGCAATACACTCATTAATCAGAAACATCTGACCAGCAGTTGCCCCGTAATTAGTAAAATATTGTTTTAAATCATAACTAGCTGTCCCGTTGCGGCTTCGCCTGCGTGTACTATAGAAAAGAGTAACTTTTGATTACGTATTAATTGATGGTGTCGCTATATTATCTGTATATCTTTAACTTGCGAATTACCTTAAACTGGTTTATATTTACGAACGCAAACTTCAAATAAAAGAGCATGTATCCTGAAATAACATTTGAGGTATTTACGTAAGCTTCTTACTAAAGCAAAATTCATCTCGATATCTCAAATGGTTCAGAAGATACGGCTGATAGAAAACACATTAAATTTTTTTACCGGCTTTCAAGGACGAATTTTGAAAAATCCTTAAACTACTTTTTAGACATTTGCATGAGTGAATGAATGAGTGAGGCACTTCATCTCTATACATAAAATAAAGTTCTCCACTCATTCATTCACTCATGTGAATGTCTAAAAAGTAATTTTAGGATTTTTCATAATTCGTCCTTGAAAACCGGTAAAAAAGAAACTTGTTTACAACCATCCGCATCTTCTTAAACATTTGAGATATCGAGGTGGTTTTTGCTTTAAAATGAAGTTACGTAAGTACATAAAAATTATTTCAGGATTCTTCAACGTCCATCCTTGAAAGCTGGCCAAAAACATAAAAGGTGTTTTCAAGTAGTCATCCGTATCTCCCAAACCATTTCAGTTATCGAGGTGATTTTTTTTTATTAAAATGAATCCATCAATATGTTTTGTGAATCAAAAAGTTGCGTAAGCAAATATCTAAAAGTAATTTTAGGGTTTTTCGAAAATCGAAATTTAAGAGGGTGAAAAGTTGGAAAATATGTTTTTTTTTTTTTTTTTTTTTTTTTTTTTTTTTTTTTGAGATAATGAAACTAACCTGACGAGAAATCGACATGCTTTTTTCTTTAAAGTCTGCCTTCGTAAATATACACTAATCAATTTAAGGTTATTCGCAAATTAAATATATACAGAGAATATAGTAACACTATCAATTAATACGTAATTAAAAGTTACTCTTTTCTATAGAACACGTGGGCGAACGAGGCGGCTAGTTTTATATAGAGAGATTAAATGCTCGACTCTTTAGGTTCATCACGTAATGCTTATATTAAAATTAGTAACTGGATACTGAGGAATTTCTATAAATATTAAGTCACTGTAATAAGTTATTGTTTTAGTAACTTAAATTAAATTAATGTATTCTTCTTAAACGGTAAGTTCAAGACGATGCGTGGGATCCCACAATTTAAAACAGTAATAATTACGTAGTTGTGGACATTCCACAATACTTGTGACATATAAACAGTTATATCTCCTTCTGACATGATATATATGACAGCAGAGTTCGCTATGGATGTTCTCTGCGGGGATGTAGAAAGTATTAACAAAGTCGTGTACAATAATTCATGAGCTGGAGTAGGGTAGTTTTCCTTAGTCAAGTGACCAGGTTTTTTCTATCACTTTGGTTGTGATGAACGCATACAATGCTGATCAGAAGTTTAAGATTACGGAAATACAAAAAAGACCACATTTCTCATACGTGTTAAATATTTCACCAAATGCGACGTTCGCAACACATTTATACGTAATTTTATTTACATCACATGTGGTATTAATTTAGTGGTTGTTTCTTCGGTATTTTGGGCACAGTCGTTTCAGTTTCTCACAGTCATGATTTTAGTTAGTACTAATATTATTATTATTATTATCGTTTCAGATACGTATACAGAAGACAGTTAAAATTACATTCAATAACTTTATACAGAGCTTCGCCAAAACTTTGCTACAGCAATCGCATTCAGTGTGCCTTGAAAAAGCTCGTTGTCTGTACAGGAGGATGGACACAACCGACACTAAAGCATACGTTTCATAGTACGTTCAAACTCGCACTTGTACTTGTCAGTGATCGCTGGTACGAGGTAAGTGTGTGGAATACAGCTGACAGTTCGAATAACAGTGCAAAGACTCGAGTTGATGATGGATGAAGTGCTGTGTTGATAAGTTAACAAATATATATATATATATATATATATATATATATATATATATATATATATATATATATATATATATATATATATATATATATATAT
>PNEQ01038523.1:0-14869 GCA_003012365.1 Medauroidea extradentata | reverse complement strand
AATTCACGCACTCAGAGTCAGAGTTGCGCATTGCTACGATTTTATACAACAAGATGGCAACTACTAAAACTACAAATCTATCCCACCGCGCAGTTCAAGTTCTGACGATTATTCACGAGGGATTCGGCCGGGGTACCACAGAAGTACGCTCGACCGGGGACCACAAAGCCTGTTGTCCGCCTATTACAAGGTAATACAACGTGCTCATGCATTACTGTTACAGAAATTCAAAAAGTTTAATGTTGACGATTTGCCGCCACGGCACAAGAATGAGTGCCCGTAGCGCTAAACAACTGGAAGTCGCCTCCCGTCCAGATATCGAGACTATGGACCAATCACAGCAAAGTATTGTGCAGATCACGGAGTGGCCTATTTGCCCTGGCGGAGTTTAAATTACTTGCGTAATACTAAATCCAAGTAGATTTTGTCTTGGCAATCTAACACTAAACAAAGCGTTATCTCAAACGTGTTATAATGTGAGTTAATGCCAAAGCCTTACATCTAATTTTCCTTCATGAATACTTCGTATATATCATGTGTACAATATCATAGATTTACGTCTCAAGAAGAGTTGCATTTATATAACTAGCAATAGTTTACTAACTTGAGGTAGGATAATACTGACAACAATTTTTGCATACTTCTAAAGAGAGATAATATTATAAATATACTGAATCACAAAAAAATCGTTTTCAACACAAAATACAAATAATATGGCTTCAGTAAATATGTTCATTGATCTAAAAGGTTTACGAATTTATCAAAAATTGTAACCCAGCCAACGGGAACACAGCAGTATAACGTCATTTAAATAACCGTAGAGAGAATCAGAAAATACCGTGTTTACCTGGGGAATCCGTTTTGTTTCTGGAGAGCTGATAGTTATGCGTTATGTGCATTTCACATTTCTCACCACATGTGAGCTTTCTGAAATAAATGATTCTAAAGGTAAGGGTTACAAGAGTTTTACATAACATTACACGCACGCGCACACACAAGCACACACGCGTGTGTACGTGTACATATATAAATACAAATGGAGGAATGGACATGGCAGGTCATTTTAGGACTAAAAATTTCGAATAATATACATAAAGCATCTACAAAACTTAAAATTTATGTCCCAAAACTGTCTATTTTACTGTTGAAGTTGTGCGAAACAGAGTACATTTTCCAATGCAGTAGTAGAGGAAGAGTACATAATTATGATTCGATTATAGCTTATTTTAAAATAAATTCCCAAATTTCTCAGGTCTCCTTTGATGATAGAAGACTGAGAAAAAATGTGAAACAGTGCTGCAAACATTCGGTAGATAATTTTTTAAAAAATACTACGAGGGAATTGTAATACATAATGAATAACACACTAACTTTATATTATTTCCATAGCTGAAATAACAAGATTACAGTACGCCTACATAACCACTTTGTTTCATGTCATGTCAAACACAACTTCAAGTTCACAGTCGACATTAGTCGGTTGCTGTATGTAAACACGTTTCCATGGCATTGCATTGCCTCCTTGATTGTTAAATGGTCTGTTACTACAAGTTTTCAGTTTTTCAATTTTAAGGTTGTTGTCATTAAACACTGTACAATGCAAAAGACATCGTCAGTAATATCGATAATAACAAAAACATAACACTTCAATACACAACTGGAGTTAAAATATTCACCCATGTTATAAAAAGAATTAAAAATCAAACAGTCATATTTTCTTTTTAAAAACATTGTATGGCGACAATTTAGTGTCACAACTCAGCATATTAAACAATTTAACGAGGCTTATGGCACATCAATTAAAAACATCTCCCTGGTATAACAAAAAGAAAAAACGAAGTCTTTCCTTGATCATAATAAATTACACGTTTTAAATACATAAGAAACATTTTAAAATATAAACATTAATCACTGTTGAAATCATAATTTTAATAAATAAGTATTTACAGCTTTCATTGTACGGTACATTCATCATATTCGCTACTACTTTCTTTTGCGTTAGTAAAATATAATTCATATGGCTAATATTACCCCATAGTACTATACCATAACTGACTGCATGGTATACTACAATAACGTAATTTGATGGTACAATTCTCATAAAAATTCTGATCAAGTATGTAGCTTTAGATAGTTTAGTACAAACATTTTTAATATGAGGAGTCCTAGACAAATGGGCATCTATTGTCTTATGCCAATAATCTTAATTTCATTACAATCAACGAGGGTTAAGTGGATTATTAGTGAGTTGCATATATAGCCTAATAGCAGACTACATCAAAAGAACACAGTACACTACTGATAAAAAATATTCCATTTTATTTGAACCAGAGAACTGATAACGGTAGCGAAACATACTCGTATTAGGTGCTATTCCCTACACGAAAAGATACATGAAATTTAGAGAATTATTAATTCTCCCAACATGACACAAAAACACATTTCTATACTTCCACCAAACATTAACATGTTAACTTTCCTCGGCTTAGTTCAGTCGGCATAAGCAAGGGCGCTTTACTCTTACCTCTGGTTAGACTTAGAGTTCTCAGTCTGTGAGGTAATTTCACCATGTTAAAATTTGTCCAGAATATAACAGCGGTAGAGGCACGGAAATAATAAAATTTAGAGTTCAAAATTTAGTTAAAAGTTTTCCACGAGTAATAGCAAAGCCAAAATTTAATTTTCATGAAAAGTTAGCATTGTAAGAGGTTCGTGAGCGATGTCTTACGTGCTTCCCACGCTGTCTTGAAGTTCACTAAAAACAGATAATTAACTAGAAAAATTGATGCCTCTTCTGAAAATGGCAATACTTTTATAAAATTTATACACAACCTAAACTCGCTCCCAAGAGTTCCTATTCTTAGGACGACAGCAATAACAGGCGTCATCTTAATTGCCTGCCGCAAACGCCTTATCAGTATAGGAGTCCAGCCAAGAAGAAAGATAAAAACGACGCCGACAAATGCGTCGGTTCAAACAAACGCTTCAGAGAAAAAAAACAGCTCTTACTTAGAGAAAATAATTCAGCATAGTAAGTTACTGATTAACATTCCTTAACATAGATATTCTGCTGAATACCTCAGTAAGCAGTATTCTATCCAAATACAGCTGATAAGAAAAAAATAATACTTATCCTAAATTAGAACAACAGGTTTACATGTTAATTAGGGGCTTTAAAATTGAATAAAAGTGATCAATTAGTGTCTTTCATTACGATTATTTGGCATGAGCATAACAATATTAACTCTCTTAGTTTCACTTTTAAAGCTCTAGGTAAGTATTAAAGCACTTGGTAACAGATAACTGTAATTCCATTACAAAGGATGTATCAGTATTCTTTATGAGATTACGATACATAGTTTGTGTCTCATCATTATTAATAATTAAACCATTAGCATTGAACCATGACCATGTTTCTTCAATTGTTATTTGAGTAATTGATTACCGTCCGCAAACTAAACTGTCAAACAATTAGTTACATTTGCAGGCAAGGCATTGACTGCAATGAGAAAAAAAAAAAGGTCCCAAAATTGAACACTGCGGTACTCCAATTTGTACATCCACAAGTTGACTTCTATCGTTCATATAAGATTCAAAGAACAAAAATGGACAACCATGAAGGCGATACAATTAAAATTTAGATAAAATAACAATGTGCTTCATACTTTCGAAGGCTGTGCTCAGTTCACAGACTGTAACTTGGGTATGCTGTTTACTTTCGAATGCTTGTATTATCTTATTTATCACACAATCCACAGACCAAATTGTGGGTTTATCATTTCGAAAACAATATTGAGATTTGGAAAATATATTAGATGTTCTAACAACTAATTCAAAAAAATTTTTAATCACAGAGACTAAAGAAGTAGGCCTGTAGTATTTTGGCTGGTTTCTATCTCTCTTATGTTTGTAGACAGGTAAAACTCTTGCAATTTTTAAAGAGTCAGGAAAAATATCCCTTACTCAAACATACATTTATGCATATTTCCATAGGTATAACAATAGCTTCTGTGATGAATTATAAAACACAATTTGATAAGCCAAACATATCTTTACTTTTTGATGCTTTCATATCACCCACGGTTTTAAGTATCGTTTCAGTAGTTACATGCTTCCATTTTAAGATTTTTATCAGATTTTACTGTAAGGGTGAGACAGCTGATTTAATTGCGTTACTCTTAGCTAATACTACAGACTCAACGAAATAATCGTTAAATACCTTAGGAGGTATATCAGGAGAGCCATTATTTTCTTTGTTAGCTGATGCCTTTTTACTCAGTTCGGTGAAGCTTAAATTTTATGTGTAGAATTTTCGATGTGTTGAGTTTTGCCTGATTCACCATTTTTATAATTACTTTTATATTCATTATATATATTATTATAAGTACCTTCTTTGGATGCATAGACAATACGACATATCATCACTTTATGTATCATTTCAGTAAGCTCAGGGGTGTACCAAGAAGTAAATATTCTCTATCGCATATTTTCTTATCACTAACCCTGATTTTGGGACAGCATTTATCAAATAATTGCAATAAAATTGTAAATAAATTAATTAAAACACTCAGATGCAAGTTTAGTAAGAGAACTCTGATATCCAATCCACTTTACTTAATGAGCTTTTAAAATAATTAAGACAAAACAATGACACAGTTCTGTACTTCACTACCTTTGGTATACTTATTTGGGAAAAAGCATTACACCTTAATACATTTTCTAAGCAAGTATGATCAGATTTATCTGGCTATACAATGCCAAGTTTATATAAATCAGCAGAAACATTAGTGGTAACATTGTCTAAACAATAATTTTTCTTGCAGGTTTATAATTTATACAGCAGCAGTTGAACTGTCTCAGGAGATTACAAAGTATTTCAACACTGGGTTGTTGCTTAGTAACATCAAATTTGGAGTTTATATCACCTCCAATTATTATCGATGACTTTAATTTAGCTAGATAGTTTAATAGTTGTTCTAAATGCTCTAAGAGCAAATCTATATCCCCTGATGGGGAATGACATATGCATACATACGCTAACTTAGGACTATCTAATTTGATAGCAGCACATTCAAAGTTATGTTCATGTTATGGAACCATTCAGCCTTCAGTTTGTTATGTTTAACATTATTGGAAAGTAGTGTGCCAGTCCCACCTCTGATATACGTATTTGTATTTTTAAAATGTAGATTTGTAACCCTGTAAAATTTTAAGGTTTGCTCGTTACAAACCACGCAATGTTCACTAAAAAAAAAACAACATAATATTATTTTCCGTTACAAAACAAGTGTAACAGATTTTCTTTACTGTGCAGTCCTTGCATATTTAAAAACAATATTCTTATTTCAAATGAATCTTCCATATTATTTATCTGTTCAACATTCCCTTCCCTTCTATGGAATTTAAATTGCGCTTGTGTGGAATGTAATTACACACAAGTGTTCCACTTGGCCAAAAATCTTCAGTGAACATCTTATTACATACAAGCTCTGGAACTCATATTTTATAAGAGCTATACGTTGGATATCTCGTGGCCAAATTTTCAACACTATAGTTGGCTTTTTTATTCTCTAACATATATTTTTAGATATCTACCTTTTCCACTGCCGGATCTAATATGGAATTAAATAAAATTTTGTTTGCACTACACTTTAGGTTTCTTATTGTTTTCGACTTGTTAGTGATCACTTTCTTACTACCCTGCTTGTTTTAACTCACATGTTCTTAACTACTTACTTGGGTGTTTTGCTTTGTTTCACCTTGAATAAGTTTCCTCGACTCCAGTTGTTTCGATGCAATGTTCTTCTCCGGGAATTTCCCGTTTCATTAGTTATCCCCACTTGACTGGAGTGGCCTTCACTTGAAGTTTCTTCAAACTTGCTACCAACACTAATCTGTCGTTTACTATTCTTATCACACTTGTTCGTTGATTCACTTACGCATTTACTGTATGACATATGCTTTTTACTATTACGATACTCATGGCCGTTATGTTTTTGACTAACTGTGTCGGTAGTTTACAAACTAGATTCCCCAATTTTACTGTTGCACACATTTTGCTCTAATCTCTCGCTATTCAACACTAATCTATCTAGTCGTTCATTGACGGATTATTGCTTACACAAGTATATCAACATTAGCTGAATGATTGAATATCGGAACACTCAAGTTCACTTGGTTGTCATCTTGTGTAGCCATACTTCTAAGTAGCTTATCTATCTTCGTAGTACACGATTTACAAAACTATTTTACGATATCTACTATTTCACTAATACATTTGTATTTTTTCTCTGAAACATTAACGCACCTTTGGTGATACCAGCTCTTAGAAACCATCACAATAAAGTCCGACTGCCATCACTTGTAATTTCTTCGCAGATCGCACATGGCGCGTCGTCGACATGATCCGCCATCATTCGCCTAAGGAGGAACATAACTACAAACAAAACAATAACAGTGATTTTACAGCTTACCAATGTTTACATTCGAATAGGGCTATCTCGACAAACGTCCCATATTGACCCCGTGTTCATATGAAAATTTTTGATCACAATGACCAGTACTAATACATCCCAGAATATTGCCCTTTCCCCGGGACAACCTGTATATATGACCTGCAACAAAGTATTCTCGTCTACTACCGCGTGTTGCATAACTCTCAGGCGCTGTTCAGTTCGGGAACTTGTCGGAGGTCTACTAACATGCACTGTTAAAGTGACCGTCTTGCAATATTCATCCGTGAAGTTGTAATATTATTTAAACCAACACAACAACTGAGATGCTCGTTCTCTCGTAATCATTGTGCACAAGACTGTATTGTTAGTAGTCTCCTTCAATGAAGGCGGTACCTAGAAAACCAGTTTAATATTTACATGTTTCCTCCGAAATATTTTCGCACCAAGTGCAACCACATAAAGTAATAATTCCGTGTGTATTTTAATTTTCAAATTATTGAGCTTTTAAAATGGTATATTTTCAAACACCGCCATAAACACTGAAAAAACGTTCTTATTGGCTAACACGCACATGACGTAATTGGACAGTTGTTTCGTTTGCCGCCTGCCCGGCAGGCATGATAGTAGACTGTTTAATTTTACACTGACTAAAAAAATTAGGCAAATTTAATGAAATAGGTTATGTAAAAGCTGATTCGTAAAATTTTCTCGTTGTCAATGCATACACAGTTACAGTTGTCGATTTTCTTAGTTAATAACGAAGACTTCACTGGTACTGAGTTGAGAGGAGTGAATACAGCAAGGTAGCTCTCGCACACTGCGACGTATAGTAGGTTTAAGTTTAGGTCAGTTTAATTCAAATTCAGGAGTGATGATAACTAACTACGAATCCATTTTATTGTGTCAAATCCTCTCAAGAATAATACATTTTGGTTTAAAGTCAACCGTATGAAGGTCGCGTTCGTAAAAAAAAGAACCTACCAAGCTAACCGTATGAATGCGTTTAAAGAAACCTGCTGGCTCTTTACAGACTGGTGTTCGAACGTTTCGATTACGCGAGTCGGGAAGATAATATAACACATTAATTCATCTGTTATAAATAAATTTTTCTGCCCAATTATTTTTACGTTTCTGGTTACCGACCATGATAACTACTGCGGTAGTGCTGCCATCTATTGACGCATTTCATAAAACCCCGCCCACCTCTCGAGTCTCGAATTATCGGCCAACCACAGGTACCTTAAACTCGCCTTTTGGCTAAGCCGTTTCTACGGGTGGGGCGGCCACGCATTGTAACAGTAAAAACACAACAAATTGAACAGCTGTCGAGATTTTATCGCAACTTTTAACTTAAAAGAACTAATTTATTTCATGCTTACTGCGCCATACGATACAAAATACATTGATATAACCGCTACATACATACACTATACTTTTGTCACTAATAGCAGACTGTTTCAGGTTTCATTTTTTAGAAACTACGCAGTCCGTCTTGTACTATCACACGGTGTTGTAGTACATATTGTATATGGAATAAATTTAATTGTATTGCTGCACAAAGGAGCTACTATAAACATTTTATAACTATTCGGTGTCCCAGCCATACCCGTTCTTACCACACAAACAACTGGAATTAACGCAATTTCATGAACTGAACGTAAGCTGTAGAGTTACGCAAATAAAGAAAGTGCAGTACTGTTATTCATTAAATTAAACGTACTTTTAATTAAACATAAAATTTAAGAAATAGTTAAAATCTCCATTTAATGTAATTTTTTTTGGTTTTGTAATATAAAAATGCCCGGCTATTTACAACCGAGGAAAAATTATGTTAAAGATGTTTAACGTGTATTCAAGGTAACCTCATACATTCCATATGTGGTCGGCTAGCGAAACTCAGTAGGTACCTCGGCACACTATTTTCGTGCCAGTAACTTGAGCATACCCTCCCCCTGGAAATCAAAGACTGACAATTCAGAATGTAAATTATTTAATTTCAAATTAGGTAATGTTGATGACGTAAGTGTGAAGATAAGAATATTGTAAATGATTTCCAAGGTCTGGATACCAGGATTATTTAGAATAGAAAATAAGCGACTTAAAATTAAGGACATTGTCGCGAAAATGTGTAATGGATAAAATGATGCGTCGTGACCATACTTAATTACTCTAGCGAATAGGCTAAGGTACCAGACTTAATCCTAAATTAAGTGCGTTTTCTGGCTGACATTTAAGTATGTGACTTCCAAGATGGGTAGGAAATGGCGGCTGAGTTTGTGACGGAGTGTAGTGTGCGGCTAAAAGACTGTTCTCACCGACTTCGGCTTCTTTGGTACAGTACCCTGGGATGAAATCCACTTCTCCAGATTCAGTGGATGGCCGACGTACGTACTGGCGAATAAGGTCTACAGGGATGAGACCTCGTTGAGCCCTGGCCCCTGCGTTCCTGACAGCAAATTCAGGCTCGGAAATTGGCCCGACGTCTTCTTCAGCTCCGGCGATGTAGTGGAAATCTCCAATCGATTTATTTGTAACTGAAATATTCTCTTCTGTGTTCTCAACCCAATGTCTTCGCGGCTCCATCAAATACGTGATATCTTAGTCTCAGTTCGAACGTATTCTCCCTCTTCTAATAAAATTTTTCTCCTTCCTCCGTCGAAACGTTCCAAACAACTTCCATTTTTTCTTCACACCGTTGTTTCGCCTCCGTCTCGCTATTTACTCGTAGCACACCCAGCTTTGGAATCGATTCTGGCCCTTAACCTGGTCACTATTCTGATCAAATCATAAAACGCTACGTGTGAAGTAGTGAGAAACCTTGGAAACCATATTTCCTCGGATAGTACAATATTATACAGTCATAAAAACAAAGCACAATGTTTATAAAACTTCATGGCTCGGTGTGTCTATGGCCAAAGATAAATACAAAAATATATGTGAACTGGTCTGCAAACAACCACTAAAATGACTTGATACGATATCTGTAGTATAGATCGAATCCTATAATACAGTTTGAATAACAATACCTATGCTATGTCAACCATCATCTTGTATTTTACAGTACAATGTCATCTCTGTTGTGAATTTAATTGTGTAGTGTACCTACACTACTTCAGATATAACCTTCCATACACACTTTGTCGAATGTATACAGAATTACATTGTTAGAGAAGTTATATACGCATATATATACATATATCACACAGGCTGACTCGGGAGGAAAGGGCAATATTCTAGGATGTGATAGTACTGATCAGTGTGACCAAAAAAGTTCATATGAACATAGGATCAATATTTGACGGTCGTCGAGATAGTCCCATTTTAATGAAAAACACTGGTAACCTGTCATATTAATCTTATTGTTTTATTTGCTTTAATGTTCTCGTTTCAGTGACATGGAGGTTAAAATAAAGGGGGGAAATGCATATTAACTAGTTTTGTATTTTGAACGCGTATTTTTCGAAAGAAATATAACAAATTTTCATTTACAACAAAATTTTATTTAACATACCTTTTCATAGAATCTTTCTTTTCATGTCGTGTCGTTCTTTGGTCCAGTGACATGATTTCACAATACATTTTCAAATATTCCATCATCGGCTTCAATGTATTTGTCAACTCGCTGAAAAATATGACGTGTTGTCCGTCGAAGATCATAATGACGTTCATGTATGCCAGCAAAAGTATTCATTATGTGAGCTAGCAGTTCGTCTCATGTATTAACTTTACGCCCATGGACTTCATCCTTCGCCCAACCCCATAAACAATAATCTAAGGGGTTGAGGTCGGGAGACATTGGTGGCCAGGGAATGGTACCACCACGACGAATCCACCTATTAGGAAATGCGGTATTCATATGATCCCTCACTTGGTTGCAATAATGAGGAGGGTCTCCATCATGCTGGAAGTACAAAACAAGACGTGTAGCATAAGGAAGGTTATCGAGTATTTCAGGTAATGTATGTTGCAAAAGTGCAGGTATCTTGACCCATTCATATGATCATCTAAAACAAGGGGCCTATCAGCCGATCAACCAGCATACCACACCACACATTAATTGAGAAACGTACTTGAAATTTTATATCTACAATATCATCGGAGTTTTGTTCTTTTGGGCTCCATAATTGATTGCTACGTGCAATGGAGATTCCATTACGGTTGAACATAGCCTCATTCGTGAATAGTATTATTGGCACCAAATGATAAAATCGTCCATGATGCAATAATTAACATACACGTGTTTGTGAAATATTGCGCCATGCAGCAATACGTCGAGTGCAAGTAGTATAGCTACGCTGAACATCGCCGATAATGTTCTCATTTTCATCCAGGTGCCTGTCAAGTCCTCGTTCCGACCGCACATGATCACTAGGAAGCGAACCATTTATCAGTAATATATTGTAAACTTTGAAAAGCACTCTTCGGTGAGGTTTTCTCCGCCTAGGAAAGATGTGGCGGTACTCTTCTACGGCTGCAATATAACTACAATTACAGAAGCCATAAACAATCAGCATATCTACATACTCTGCACTCGTGTAGATGTGTGGCATCTTGAACTGTCCGTTCACACTGTCCGTATCTCAAGACAAATATAGAAACAATCAATAAACTACAGCGTTCAAATCCTCCATGGTTCAAGTTCACAATCAATGAGTAAGTAAGGTATACCAGAGTGACAACAGCAATGTTGACTCAGAGACGCTTATTTTTTTGTCCTCTCCACGCACACCAACTCAATAAAAATACAAATTGTACTTTACAAATTATTCAGTTGGCATCAATGCGCGACACTAGCGCCATATTTTGAGTATAAAGTAAGTAATTCTAGCAGCCGCTTATACCAAATTTTACTATAAAAAGTACAAAAATTAGTAAATTAGTAGTTGAATATTTTAGGCAGTTAGATTATATATTTTCTAACGTTTATGTATGACTACATTACTCTTCCAAGACTGTCAGTAATAAATGTTTTGCAGAAAGAAACAGCGTGAAGCTTAACTGCAACATTTAGGAATATCTTGAGATCTTTGCCATGCAAGTTAGAGAATTCGTAAGTAATATTCAACTTTTAAACCTAACACTTCATGATGCAGTAGAGTCGGTAAATTTTTATTTTTATTACAAATGCATACCGTTCTTATTAAATAAATACTTATCGTTCAAGTTCTTTCGGAAATTTAAAACTTGTGGACCATCTTCAACAGACGAATAAAACGCATTGTAATTATTAGTAGCACACTTCAGTCTCCTTATGCCACCCGTTATTCACTTAACCATTACCACACAATGGTAAAATACACAGTAAATAATTTTGCAAGTTACCTGTAAATAAATTTAGGCCATATCGCTATAACTTCCATTCAAATAATACAATAACCCATTGTTCCGTATAACTTCCATGTTGTCTACACCAAGATCAATACTCGACAACACGACAACAACAAACATTCAATTTAAACATTTTATTTAAAATGTCGTAACTCACAAATTAGAATGTAAAAATCTAAAGTATTCTCTACAATAACGTATAAGTTCTCAAATTATTTCAAATTTCTTTAAAATTTAAAAAAATTGATATAATTTTAGAAGTAATACTATTTCGTGGTGGTACGCATGGAGAGGGCCTTAATAAATAAGCGACAAGCTATTGTGGATACTACAGTGAACAGCGCCTGTTCACGGGCCACAAATTAATACATAAAGATGTTGTTAAATAGAGCAATTTTATTGTTGTTATTTATGGTTATGGTAATTCTGTATTGCGAAAGTTGGCAGCATTGCTCTGCAAGTTTGTTTTGTTTCTGTGTACGACTTAGAAAAAGTGTGTAACAAAAGTATGGTGGTGTGTATGCTATCTAAGGTTTTGTTATGGTGGTAATAAATGTATACGAAGAATTTTGTCGAAAGCATTTTTCTCTAGTACCACTTCTATAAGTTATGGGCCCAGGGTTGGCTTAAGAAACGGTAGGAAGAACTGTCAGAATTAGTACGCGGAGTTCAAAGCGTGGAATAAGTTTATCGATACAATGGCGACGTCACTACAGCAGACTGGAAACATCAAGCCATTTGAAGGGACGGGCTACAACTTTTGGAAACACGGGGTCAAGCTAGTATTCAAGCTCGTGTCGCAGAAGTTCTCACATAGAAGCCTCCCACAGAAGGTAAGGATTTGGACGCCTTTAAATTGAATGATGTCAAGGCAAGAAATATCACGCAGTGTCAAGCGGACAATGTTTTGGAATCCGTTATGGATAAGTCTACAGCCAAGGATATAATAGATACGTTGGATTCCACTTACATCAAGAAGGGAATTAAGCCGCCAGGTCGATCTGCAAAGAAACTAAGAACCTTTTAAGTTTAATTCAGGAAGCTTAATTTTTTTAAAACAGTACATTTGAAAATACGATACATGAGAACAAAAGCTCGGGTGGTAACTTGTCTGACCCTGAGGTCATAACTCTACTGCTGTCCTCTATGCCGGAAAGCTACGACGCTGTAACTCGTGCCATTGACATTGTTTTTAATACGAATCCGGAAGATGTTAACCTAAATTACGTGAAGAATATCCTCCTCCAGGGGGAACTACGCAAGGGAGAAAAGGTGAACAGTGAAGAAAAGCTGGTAGCATTTAACTCAAAGAAAGCATTTGGTAGAAACACACGGAAGGATATGGACACAAATGGTGACAGATACAAATACCTAGGTAAAATGCCATTTAGATTCAATTGCCACAATTGTGGACTCAAATGGCATAAGAAGAGTGAATGTAGATTTACTCGGGGGGGGGGGGGACATTGGGTTACTTCAAGAGAAACTATAAGAGCCGCGAGAATAAAGATGATGTGACTTTCATGACAGCTGATGAACAGAATATAAATAGTCAGTGTCTCATGTCGGATAGTTCAGCGATTCATTTCGTAGTGGACTCTGGTGCTACTAATCACTTGGTGTACAAGAAATATGAAGAGCTTTTAAAAAACACACAGGAAGTGAATTTAAATATAGGAGTAGCTAAAAGTGGTATTCACCTCAAGGCACAGAAAAGTGTGACCTTACAAGTAGTTACTCATAAAGGTAAGCCTGTCACCATAAAGGACGTTTTGGTATGTGATAACTTGACTTATAACCTGCTGTCGGTTAAGAGAAGTGAGGGTAATGGTTTTAAAGTAATATTCGAAAATGCAGAAGCAAAAAACTTTAAATTAGAACACTGAAGTTGTGGTATCCCGAAGTTTGATAGGTAATTTCTATGTGATCAAATTCAAAATTGATGAGAATGTTGCTTTATTCAACAGTGATGCAGATCTTGTGCATAGGAGAATGTCTCCTTCATTTTAATTTCCCCCGAAGAGTTTTTGCGAATTTGTGTTAAAGGCAAACAAACAAGAAAAAGCTTCAAAAACCTGTCTCCAGAGAAGAAACCTAGCAGAATTCTCGAAGTTGTTTCTTCAAATATAACTGGACCCATCATTCCCCCGACATATGATTCTAAAATATACATTGTGACATTCACAGATCACTTCTCCCATTTTTCTACGGTTTATCTGCTTTCTCACAAGTCAGAAGTTCTAGAGAAATTCAAAGAGTACGAAGCAATGATGACAGCTAGGTTTGAGACCAGAATATCGAGGTTTCGTTGGGACAATGGAGGTGAATATAGTTCTGGCCAGTTTATTGACTTTTGCAAGTCGAAGGGTATTCAAGTGAAATATACTGTACCAAGAAATCCTAAGCTAAGTGGTGTGAGTGGACGTTTTTACATAACTCTATTAGATTCTGTCAGATGCATCTTATTGGAGTCTAAACTAGAAAATAAATTTTGGGGAGACTCCATTTATGCTGCAATGTACAAATTGAACAGAACATGCACGTTGACATTGAAGGAGGGATGTACTGCTGACATTTGGTATGGCCACAGTGATATAAGCATGATAAGAGTATTTGGGTCAATAGCCTATGCCCACATTCCAAAGGAAGACGTCAAGAGTAAATATGACCCGCGATCAAGGCCATTAAAAATTATGGGTTACACCAGTAACGGTTATAGGTTGTCGGACGACAGCAAGGGTAGAATCATTACAGATTGCAGTGTTAAGTTTAGGGAAGTTCAAGAGCCTTGTTGTAGTATTTGGCTACAGAAAGTTAATAACTTTTAATCTACAATCTAGTTATTTTTTTTTATGTTTACTTTTACTATGTAACTAAGAACTTTAACTTCAATTTTCTTTGGTTTATAATAATCTTAATTTTTTTTGTTTCCTTTTAGCATTAGCATATAGTTAATTATGCCTACTCCTTTAGCTATTTAAATAATTTTTTTATTATTTTTGTTAGGACTCACATCCAAAACTAAATTTTATTGTATAATTTTAGTTTTTTTTCTTATTGTTTGTTTTCTTGCTTTGAGGTTAGTT
>PNEQ01038522.1:57929-68165 GCA_003012365.1 Medauroidea extradentata | reverse complement strand
AGGCGCGCGGCTTGAATGCTGAAAATTAGGGCACCTAGAGGCGTGGCTACGCCCACCCCCCTGCTGTGCAATTTAATATTAACTTTATAATTAGTCATTAGAATTTTATAAAATTTTGTGAATAAGTCCAAAAAGATATTAATGTTAATGTGTATGAATTTAAAAAAGATACAATAAATTGATACGGAGGAATGGCAGGATTTGTTGTCGTCGTCACCTACGAGAGACGCGATTGGCTGAAGGTTTAAATGGAGGCGGTCCTAGGAGAGTTTCGTCATGTAGGCGCGAAGGGAAAGTTAAGGGGACTCCTGCGACAGCCTCCACGAAGGGTGGACGTGTCGCGGGGAGCCATCGCGGCTGATTGTGGTAAACCACGTATATATAGAGGACTTCGACGGCGACCTCCACGAAGTGTGGGTGCGTCTCGCGGAGCCACCGCGGGCGATTTGAGTAAGCCGAATATATAAAGAGACTTCTGCTGCGACCGTCACGAAGAGTGTGATATTCGCGTGAGGCCGTGATTAAAACTTTAAAACGATATTATAGCGTATCTCTCGTGGGACTGACGGAACAAGTCCAGGGTTCCGAAGTATAGAAGTACATAAACTGCCGGTGTTTTGAATCAGTAATAATAGATCCCCACACTAAAACATTAGAAGGGAGAGAGGACATAACAGTCTCTTGAGGTTGCAGCCTACCCGCGCATGGGAGGCTCAAAAGCGACGGAGCAGTAAGGTCGACCTTGAAGCATGTACGAAATGCCGCGTCGCCTCAACGAGCCAAGCGCTGAACTAGCGTATAAGCTTCCCGCCGAACGGTTTTTACTATGGGACAGTAAGCGGTGGCCATATAATTTTGCTGGTGGAAAGTCTGCAGCTAAGTTCAATGCAGGTCGCAATCTGAGTTTCACATACATCCGGTTAGTACATTTTGAAGTACGGAAGTCTGAAAATGCCGTTTTTAGCAATGTTGGAGGGCTTAGAAACATGGTTTTTAATGAACGAGGCGTCTTAACAATGTGGTTCCGACCTTGTCTGAAGTTTGTTTTCTTTTCGTACGTTGGCACAATGGGCACACGTGGAATAGTTTCGTAGGGAAAACTTGTTTACGAACACACTGCAACGCATTTGAAGCGTGAGGTGGGCGGTAACAATTGCAAATTGCTGTTGGCCATCAAATGCGTCGGGGAACCACTAAAGAAACTAAATGGGTAGTTAAAAAAGAACAGAATAAAACAACAAGATCAAATCCATAAAACGACGAATCAATCCAAGAATATTTAAACTATTACCTATATGGTTTACAAAGCAGTCCCCCGACGCATCTCAGGGTCAACAATAATTTGACATTATTATCTCTTTACTTTTTAATGGATCTTTTTATAGTGTCATTATAAGCTACGTTTGTACTGTAGCAAATATAAGAAGCTAAAATTTATTTTCAAGTAAGAGACGCAAATAACACGAACGCCCTGGGTAGGTGGTCACCTTAATATCTCTCTTTACTGGAAACTTTGACGTAAAAACCTCACAAGGATCTTCGGTGGTGTATTTCAAACGTCTAAGAAAAACTGCAATTACATAGACGATATATACCGTGTAGTAGGTGCAGTGCGGCACATCTGCTGTTCTGAAGGCACGTGATGTAAACAAGTTGGGTGGGCGAGGGGGAAGGAGAGAAGTAAAGACAGACAGAGAGAGAGAGAGAGAGAGAGAATAAGGCAGAGAGAGTAATAGGTTACTTATTACAGTGTAAGTGCCCTTGAACTTGGAACTCACCCAGCGAAGCCAGGCGGTCCGCTCGCCTTGGAGCGCTAGTTGCCATGGCTATGCGAGACGCTTCACCTTAGCGGGAGGTTGCATTTTATTTCGTTAATTTTCATTGAGGCCTAAATGAGCAGAGCTTTATGAGAGCGTGGTACATAATTAAATACTAGAAGAATAATCTATAACTGTAGGTTTCTATAATCCAATTTGCGAAAAGTAAACCATAGCAATCCTAGACAATAGTTTTAGCGAACGTTTTAAACAAAATTGTTTCCAGTGTTACGAACTTCTGAGGCACAATCTCTGACGCCGGAACCTCGTGCATTTAACTGCGGCGCAAGAGATCACACGTAACGAATTAGTAATTCTGAATAATTATTTACTCATAAAGTTGGCAAATACCAATATCTAGGATTGTCATTGAGTATTTTATACATATTCGCTTCGAAAAAAGCGTAGAAATCAGTTAATGTTTTCAGCGTTTATTTATCTACCACGCACTCTTAAGGGGCAGTGTTAAACAATGTTATTGCAGTTTCAGTGTTTGAGCCCTAACATTTCTCTTCTACAAAACATAGGAAATAATCTTGGTAAACTGCTTGGAATAATTAATAATGGAATCTTTCATTAATTTGTCATGCAGAATCATTGTAGTATAATTCTTGATAGTTAACCTATGATTTTTCAAGGAAAAGGTATTAACGCAATCGAGTTTACTTAATTCCCAGTTTTGAGTAAAATGAACTTAGAAAGGTTTCCGTTTCGTCGAAAAATCTATTAGTTAACATATTTGGTTGATATTAATTTGAAGCAAAATTACAGGGGCAACTATTTAAGGTGTTTAAAATGTTTATAGTCCGCCTTTGCTGAAATGATCACACTTTGAAATAAAAGAAATAATATTTATAGCTCACTGGCAATCAGAATTATGTACCATGTTGTTAAAACAATAGAATTTACGGGTTGTTTTTTTTTTATTTTCAACTGAGTAGAGTGCACTTTTGTCTATGTGCTGGTAAGTAAAATTCAAAAATGCAATTTTTTGAGTTTTCTTTTTGAACTGGGCCATCGACATGTTGCACGAAACCACAGAATTTTCAAGGGTATGTTGGCACAAAAAAATGTCGCGATTTAACATAATCTCTAATCACTGGGGCCGGCAGTCACACGTTTAGCCTCCGCCTACCTGCGCGTTAGAGGCTCAGAAGGGACGAAGCTATAAGGGCGACCTTGAAACGCGCATCATATGCCGCATCGCCATTATATGGGATTTTAAGGCCATGATCTTTCATTTATTTCAAACATTTGCAAATGACTCAAATATTTTATAACCAAATCCTTTGAAAAAAATTCAGACTGTGTACTGTCTTACTATGCACAATTTTGACAGAGCGTTTTTTTAAAAGATTGTACCGTTTGCTAACAAAAATTATTTTGCTTCATTTTGGCTTATTTTGACAACAAAATACGTGATATTTCAGGGGCAAAAATCTAAAAATCATTTTGGTGTATTGCGACAGAAAAATCCATGTACAAACAATGATATGTAAGTGTTAAAACTGTCAGAATGAATTTTTGATATATGCATTAATTTGCGTTAATTTTTTTTTTTTTCGAAACCACTGCAAAAGTAAAGAACTAGGCCTTAAACAGTGACCATATAATTTTGCGTGCGGAAAGTTTGTAGTAAAGTACAGAGCAAGTTTCTATCTGAGATTCACATACATCCGGTTAGTATATTTTGAAGTACAGCCGGATGGAAAATTCGTTTTAGATATGTTGGAGGGCTTAGAAATAGTGTTATTGATGAGCATGGTGTCCCAAGATAGGCTGCGCTTGTGTGTGTGAGGCAGGAAAGGTAAGGTTGCTGTTGACCGACGTATGTAATGTATTATCGCCTCTCCGTGCAAGACACTCATCTGGTCTGCAGTGATTTACTGTTATCCTTCTTACTATGGGACTTTAAGCTGTGGCCACATTATTATATTTGTGGCCAGCATAGTTCAAAGTCTAATGCTTGTTTATATAGTTGTGTTTTTACGAATCCGGTTGTTATTTATACAGATGCGGCAGTCTAAAAAACTATTTTTTGGATATTTTGAAGGGGTCAAAAATTATTGTTTTAAATAAACGTTCTTAATTTCTGAAACTATAGAGACATAGTTTTAAGTATGTTATTTTCGTAGACATACAAATATAAGGTGCCTTTTGTAGTGTTGCCAAAAAAAATAATAATCGCAACTCGCAGCTACGTGTTTTAAGCGCAGGTAGGCAGGCCCCTTAACAATATCATTCTGATCTTGTCCGAAGTGAGTTTTCTTTTCGTAAATTGGCACAACAGCCACGTGTGGAATAATTTCGCAAAAAGAAACTTATTTTCCTGTGCATTACAACGAATTTCAAGCGCACGGTAGGCGGCGCCATTACCTAGACATCTTTCCGGCTACTTCAAAATCAGTATCATTCAAACACTGCTTAATGGAGCTGATTATTTGAATATCTGTGTCAGAAATGAAGTCTCGACTATTCCAGCAGACAATCTTCACAGAACATGACAAGAGCTAGAATATAGCGTGCAAGTGCTCCGTTCTACCAGGGAAATCCAAACTTAGCTCTTATGAAAATTCACTCGCTGGAATAGGGTAGGTTTTCTCAGTCACGTGACAAGGTTTATTCAAGCACTAGGATTTGGTAACAGCCTCCAATGCCATTCAATGACGGTATTTAAAAAAAAAAAACCTGCTTATTTTCTGCATGGTAAATATTTTGATAAATCTACATCCACAGTGCTTTCTATCAACGTATTATATTTAAATATAATAAAATTTCAAACACGGAAAACTTAAGATTTTGGTTGGCCTTCCCTACCCTCGTGAATTTTCATAAGTTCCTAAAGAGGTTTACTAATGCCAGTAAAAACGTTTCAGAGTTTTTCTTCAATTTGCCAGAAACCGTGTGCGTCAAGCTACGTTACTTTTCCATTCAAAATTTTACAAAACTCCTTTCAGACTTCGGAGGCTCGTTGAAAAATTGAATTTGTTTAACAAAAGGAAGGACTGTCATATGTAACAAACAGGAAAAACGAACACGATATGTGTACCTTATACTGGATATAAAAAAATAGATATATACGTACACAGTTACAAACGTATAGGACACATAGTTCATACAAAATGTAAAATTGCCCTTAAGTAATTAAAAACAAAACTTAGTGCAAAGCACTTTTAAGCATCTTTTGTGTTTGTCAGAATTTTGTAACTTCGGTAATAGTATTTTCGAGAAAAGGAGGGGGGGTGGTTATTTTTTTTAAGAATCATAATGCATCTTTGAGTAGAATTTTTTTGTTATAATAGAGTGATTTCACTGTGGCTCTTGTAACATTGTTATTCAATAGCGTGTTCAACAATAAAATGTAAATTACTTTCTGCTCTGGGACATAGAACTCATGGTTCATTATCAAACTCTTTGTCATAATTATTTCGGACTATTCTAAATGGCCCGTCATGATTCATGTTCGAGTTCAGCGTATCTCTTCCGGAGAACTGCATCTCTTGAACTGACGATAAGTGGGACATCCGCGAAGAATAGCTCATTGTAACGGTTGCCAAAGTAATTTGCATAATTCATCTCCAATCATTTAAACATGTGCTTAGATGCTCGGGTCGGGAATCTTTACAGCGGGAGCATTGTGCAGTTTCGACGAAGATGTCACACAGCTGAGTACACAGGTTCTTAGCGAGAAGTGCGGAGATTTGGAGAACATTACCGAGCTGCGCAGGTATTTTCCTGTTACGGCGGTTGCTGTTAAAATCCCGAAGCGCTCCAGCATCGTTAAAATAACTGATTTTGTTTCTTGTTGTGTAATAACCTAGCCAGGTGGCGCAGCAGTAACACGTTGGACTCGCGTGCGAGAGAACCCGGGTTCGATCCCCGGTTTCTGCCTTCCTGATTTCCGTTTCCCATGGATTCCTGAAATTACTCCAGATGAGTGCTGGGATGGTTACTTAAGGGCATGGGCCCGAGTTTCTTCGCATTTAACGACAATTATTTTTTAAAACATAAATGTGAGCTGATATCGTAAAATCGCTTCGTAACTTTGTTATGGCTGATTTAAACTGCATAATCTAATTTTGTTGAGTCGGAAGACTGCAAAATAGTTGCTAATTAGTTGATTAACAAAATTTCCTTTTAATTGGTAAATTAGCTCTACTCAGCATACAGTTTGTCTCGAAAAATTACATTGCATAGTAAAACCAATTTTCAAAAAAGTTACGAAGCTATTTTACGATATCGACCCTCGTGTGCATTTTAAAAAATAATTCTCTCGTAAGCCGAGAAACTCGGGCCCAAGCCCTTAAGGCGGCCGCCTACCTCACGCTTCAAATGCGTTGCAGCGTGTTCGTAAACAGGTTTTTTTTCTACGAAACAATTCCACGTGTGTCCATTGTACTGACGTACAAAAAGAAAACACTTCAAACAAGGTCGGGACCTCAATTTTAAGACACTACTCTCATTAAAAACACTGTTTCTAAGTCCTCCAACAGGGTTAAAACGGCCTATTCAAACTGCCGTATTTCAAAATATACTAACCGGATCCGTAAATCTATCCCGCACAGATTTTTGAATAGTAAACTTGTTTTCAAATCAAAATGCGAGTATTTATTTTAAATTCGGCTATTATAGAAGCCTAGATATTATCATATTAAAATTATAAAAATGACAGTTTTCAGACGGCCCTTCTTTAAAATGTAGTAATCGGATGTATGCTAAACTCAGGTATAGAAGTACTCTGATCTATTCTACAGACTTTCCACCAATAACATTATATGGTCACACCTTAAAGACCATAGTAAAAATGGGTCGGCGGAAACCTTGCACGCTAGTTCAGAGCTTGGCACGTTGAGGCATTCGGCAATTAAAAGGGCGTTTTCAAGGTCGCTCTTATGTCTCCGTCATTTCTGAGCCTCTAACGCGCAGGTATGTGGCGCCATTAACATAGTTTAATGGCCGACTTCTAAATAAGTTGTGCGACATTGTCTCTAATAACCTTGATATAGGCGAGAGACTGTCCTTGTACCCGAGTTGTGTTACCTCTGTAATGAACTCACTCTCGACTAGACGTAAAGCTCACTTACGTAGTCTTACCTCAGTATACAGTATCTGGCTAAAAACGAAATTGTCATAAAGGTGTGAATTGGAATTTGTATAAATACATTGTTATAAAAATCTGTTTAAGGGCGTTGGACCCGTAAAATTTAATTTTTTTCATATTTGTGCCAAACACTGTTGAACTTTTGCACATAAGATAACACGTCATTTCCCCAAATAAAAAAAAATAGGCCCCATAGTTTTTGCATAATCACTCATCAAAGTCACAAAATGGCCATTGCGGTGTAGCCAAAATAAATAAAAGTAATTAACTGATAAATTCAAAATTACAGTATCTGATAGTCAGTGTATCAATGCATCTTATGACATGGTTGACAAAGGTTAGTTTTGAAAATTTCAGTTGTAGCCGAAAGTCAAAGTAATGCAAAAATTCGCTCATTTTCGTCAATTCTTTAAAAATACAAAAAAATATCGCTTTGTGTTCACAAAAGTGTCTTGAAGTTGCTAACATCATTAAGAACTAATATGAATTATCTTGTTTCTGCAAGTTAATTATTTTTTATTATTTTGGCTACACTGCAACTGCCATTTTGCGACTTTGATAGGTGATTATGCTAAAACTATGGGACCTAATTTTTTTTTTTGTTTGGGGAAACGACATGTTATCATATGTGTAAAAGTTGAACAGTGTTTGGCACAAATATAAAATTGGATTTTTACGGGTCCAACGTCCTTAAATCGTTTTACACAAGAGTTGATGGGGCTGGGATGGCAGCAGTGCGATGTAAGCATTGAGACGGGTTGCCTCATTATTCGATGCCTGCCTGCCTGCCCGAAAATATCTGTGTGTTTCTGCACATCGCTTACCTTGTAAGTCGAACATCGGGGCGAGCGCTGTTTGACGGGCCGTCCAGGCTGCCGATACAATCTACCAGCATGCACCTCTGTACTCTTACCACTTGAAGTTACGTTCTGGGACGAGGAACGCGGCGAAGAAATAGTTACCGAGACTCCCACCCTGCTGCGCTGCAATCTACCTCTGAGAGGGTGGTGTGCAAAAATGAATTATTGTCGTCGCGCCACGGGTGCAAGTTACGTGAATTAAAAAACTTGGACTCGCCTCTACGAAGGCCGTGTTTCGCAAAGAATGAATGTAATTGGTTGTAACATTTAAATCTAAACGAATTGTAGAAATTTAACAGGAGGGGGACTATTTTTTGATTATATAAATACCAGGGCAGTTCCTTTGAAAGACTTATTCGGTTAAGTACTGTAATTATGTTCCGTCAGAGGACGGTGGGTTTAAATAGAAATTGTAGTTGCAGGATTGTTTTATTCTTGCAGTATAACTTGTATATTTTTCTGTAATATTTCTTTGGGGAATTTAAAGTTTAAAATCTAACAGGAAATTGTAAAAATTAAAACTGTGAAGCATAAATTGATCGTATTCCTGTTGTAGTAAGAAAACGTTGGCTACTGGTGATGGTCAAGTCATATATATTACGAAATGTAAAGGCAATACTGAATCTGGTCGAAAGTTAGATGGGTGACATAGATTTTTTCATCTTTTAAAGAGAAAGTATAAAATTAATTTCTTCTTGGAGTTAATGTGATTTCAACTTAACACTTGAACTGGAGTATACCCTTGTGAGTTAGTGTTTTTTTAAGTGTTAATATTACGTTTGTAATTATATTAGAAAACTATACAATAATTATTTTCCAATTGTTTTAGTGATTCTGCGGTGGTTACGAAACCACGGACAACAATAAAAACTAAGAAAAAACTTTCGGCACTTGGAACAGCAGAATATTGCAATTTGTTTTGCAAAGAAAGGAACTCTCTTAAACTCCTAAGTTATTATTAATAATATTTAATTTATATTGCTCTTTCTTTTATATTTCTCTCATTAGTAAGCAAAATACGGCAAAAATATAAAACATACTGAATATGTAGAGATAGTTCCCAACAACTGAAGGGCCACCCACGGAGCCCGGCACACATTCCAATGGCGGGAATTTTCGCTGGCTAGCCCCGCCTACTTCCTAGTAGACCAGTTGCAGTGATTGTCGGGTGATGTCCCGCCGCTGTGCTACCTCCAGTTGCCATGCACGTTGCGCGCAAACCCACACGTGTTGCGACACGCGTGATAGTGCTCATAGCAATTAAACGACGCATTGTTCGTTCCCCTCTGCCGCGCTTGTTTGAAAGTATAGGAGGGGGGGGGGGGCTGGCCAAGAGGGGAATTACCGTAGCAAACAACCTATACCAGCTCACCGTGTTGTAGAGAAATCTGCGCTTCCCTACAGCCTGCTAGTGGTTCATATTTCAACCGTAGAGAAAGCTCACAATTTGCTTTGATAACTAAAACAGGAACGAGCATATTCTTAAACCGTGTGCTAGATACAATAACCACTAAAAACAATAAAACAATATGAACCAAGGGGCCAAAAAAATCTTAGTAACGCCAGTGAATAGACAGCTTGACCAATTTTGAAAAAGATTAAATGGCCAACCCCTGATGAAGATAATGATGAAATGAAAATAAAATGTATTAAAATAGGCTACATTCATAGAAATACATAGTCATGGAAATAAGTCGGTCACGGAAATAAGTAATGATAAGCTAATTAAAAAAAAAAAAAGTAAATTTTACAGTTATGTATGCCAAGAACCTGTTCCTCGTCACACTGCAGCATAGTAAAAACGTTTTTTTAAACAACAAATAAACTTTTTCCTTTGGGGATATTTAGATTGCGAAACTGAAGATGAATTTGAAAAACTTATGTTGGTGTTAACGTTTCTTCTTTAAACATTTTTCTTTGGAAATAACGTAAGTTATTTGTAGCAGAGATAATATTTTTTCAACGTAAAGCTTGTGTTGAAAACACAACTAACGTCATCATAATGATTTCTATTAAACTATCTTAACAATAACATAGTTTTTGTTACCATAAATTAAATTTTAAACAAAACATTTATTTACGGCAAAGTTAATTTACGGTGGCTCATACAATAAAATGTTTTTCTTTGTAGGAACCAACATTTTGCTGTAGCAAAGGAAGTGAATTTAGTGTGCGATCATTTGGTATTTGCACAAATCGCTTCATGAACGGTTCGCTCTCGATAGAACCCAATATTTTCGTGCTTCATGTGAGTCATTCGCAGACGTGTCCTCAGCAGACGTGTCCTCAGCAGACGTGTCCTCAGCAGACGTGTCCTCAGCAGACGTGTCCTCAGCAGACGTGTCCTCAGCAGACGTGTCCTCAGCAGACGTGTCCTCAGCAGACGTGTCCTCAGCAGACGTGTCCTCAGCAGACGTGTCCTCAGCAGACGTGTCCTCAGCAGACGTGTCCTCAGCAG
>PNEQ01038522.1:0-57829 GCA_003012365.1 Medauroidea extradentata | reverse complement strand
AAGTGGCAGTTATTGTATTGAAAATGTTGATTTACTTTCCAAATAACCACTTTATAACAACCTCTCTGTTCTTGTGCGAGGATGAAAGGAAGGAACTTTGAGAGGGCGTGGTACATAATTCAACGCTACAAGAATTAATCTATAACTGTAGGTTTCTGGAAGCCAATTTACTAAAATTAAACAATAACAATCCTAGACAATAGTTTTGGCCAACGTTTTAAATAAAATTTTTTTCCAAAATTACGAACTTCTGAGGCACAATCTCTGACGCCGGAACCTCGTACATTTAACTGTGGCGCAAGAGATCACGCGTAACGAATTAGTAATTCTGGATAAATATTTACTCAAAGCTGGCGAATACCATTATCTAGGATTGTCATTGAGTATTTTATCCATATTGGCTATAAAAAAAGCGTAGAAAGCAATTGATGTTTTCAGCGTTCATTTATCTACCACGCATTCTTAAACAAGAAAGAAGAAACTGATTTGGGTGCATCCTATTTTAGAAAATCGCAAGAAAGAAGAAGAAGAATTTTAAAAACACTTTATCAACAAGTTACTGCATGATGAAGCAACTAGGTAGGAAACTTCGGAATTGGCGTTTGAAAGAATATTACCTAGCATACAAGACGACATACAGAAAAGTTAATACAGCGTTTCGTGGATCCATTAAACAAAGCGAAAAAGAAGTATTTTGTCTAAGGTAAGTCAATAATCATTATTTGTTTTATTTTTACATATTCTAATACAATTATAAAACAACTGAAATAATTAATTTTGTTATAACAAATGTTTATTTTCTACATTCAATACCCTCGTAATTTACGTTTACATTAACATTGTCATGTACATAAAATTTTCATACGGAGTTCCACACAGGCATTGTATTTAACTCCATATTTACCAACATTACGCCCGCGCTTATTTTGCCTACGCGTAGTTTTAAGCATGATGTTGATATAGCCTACTGTAATGACGCTTGATTTACTTTTTTTTTTATATTTTTAATTTTTTTTTTCGTACTGAATAAAGGTCAAAGCATATGGGTTAGAATAAGTTACATTGTATTATGACTTGCTATGATAACAGAACATAGCGTAATAATGTTAAGAACATGGCTTGCATGTTGCGGGGTGCCGTTGTAATCTCCTTAAGGGCGTACACGTGGCAAAAACGCATAATGTTATATCTGTACGACATTACTTTAGACTATATGTTCCACTTGTGAAACATTTTTAACTCTCATAGTCTTCCCATAGCGACAGGTCGAAGTCAAAATTTGCAAGTTACTGGAACATGCTTATAACAAAAACCAACTGACTTACGCGAATTAAATAGTCTACACTGAAATTAGATAGTATGGGTAATGTGCTAAACGATTTAAAATCACACCAAGTAATTCCTATGTATTTTCTAAAAAATTCTAAAAATAACGATGATTTTCTTTATCTATGGACATTTAAAAAAAATACAAAGGGACTTAGTTGTGTGGTTTCAAATCTTTTAGTACATGACCCATACTATCTAATTTCAGTTTAAATTATGTCATTCGAGTAAGTCAGTTAGTTTTTGCTATTAGCATGTTACCGTAACTTGTAAATTTTGAATTTTACATGTCTCTACGAGAAGACTACGAGAGTTAAAAAGTTTCACGAGTGGAAAACGTAGTCGAAAGTGATGTATGTAAAACAAGCACTATGTCGTACAAATGTGAACTTATGCGTTTTTGCCGCGTGAACGCCCGAACGTATTGTGCGCATTTCAAGCTTAGAAGAGCGGAAGCGGTAAAAACGACACATCTCACATTCCAGGCGCAATCCACTTAACTAAGGTGCAGTCAGACATTCAGTGGTGACCTTCTCATTGTATGATGTATTATTAAGGCCATGCTATCTTGTTTCTACTTATTTAGCAATATGAATTTTTTTAACCTGAACGAAAGCATGTATAGTCTGTATCATGTAAGTATTTCGTATTTTGACAGTTCACTACTAAGAAGTGTGTCTGTACACAGTTTTGCGGAGACAACGCTTTGCCAGGAAGCCAGGTAGGTTTGCAGCTCCGAACAATGGAACTGTCGGACACATTTCTCAGAAGAGAAAAGTCCAAATACGGAAGAGTTGCATGAGACAGACTATATCAAAAATCTGTTATGCAGTTTTGTTTGAAATCATATTGTCCATGTCGCCTGATTTTTTCAAGGCAGTATATACTATGGTATTAGATAATTATGTAATTAACGATATTCTGGTCAATTGACTTTTTAGACAAACAGTAGAATTTGTTTTGGAAAAAAAAAAAGAAAAAAAAATCGCAGCAAAACCCATTTTAAACAAAACTGCCAAACAGATTTTTCGAATCTGCTCCGTTTAAGCTTAAAAATAATCATCGCAAAACAGTATAAACAATATAGCCTGTATTACACACAGCAATACGTTTTAAAAATATTTTGTGCTAAGAAAGGCCGTAAAAACACTCATTTTCAGCCGCGAGAAAATATACTTTAATGAGTAGCAATGAACCTGAAATGGATATACGCCAGGTGTAATGTTCGTATGCAGACAAAACACTATCGCGTTGGGCAGTTTCAGAACGGTGTTGAGACGACCGATAACTCAACACGCTGCTACACCTGTATAGGTCGTTCGAAATAAAGCGAGTACTAAAAAGTTAACCTTTCAAAAATATCACTAGACGTTACAGCATATAATTCAGCATTAACTATAGTTGCCTTACTGCTTGTATGGTTGGCAGCGAAGTTACGCAATATAGTTCCGTGTATTTTACTATTTAAATACAACAATACTGAAACAAAATCAACCGAAATCAACATACTTGTATTTCATATCCTACTTAATGCTTGTATTTCATGTCCTACTTAATGAATTTCTTTTATGAAACTATATGGATTCACACTGACTGCACAATTTATCTTACATGCGCAAGCATTAAGTGATGTGTCCAGAGAGATTAGACATTTCCCGTCGTTAGCCGTTACGCACGGAAAGATACAAATTGGCTGAAAATAGAACTTTATCAGGGCTTTTTTGAGTGCTCACTTTATCCCGAACCACCTTATAGTGACGTCGCCACGTGGGACAGAATGTTAAGGGAGCGGTGCACCGTAATTTTCACCACCATGTTTTTTTATATATATATATATATATATATATATATATATATATATATATATATATATATATATATATATATATATTATATATTTGTACCAGTTATTTTTTCTTGTATTAGACACATAATGTGACTAAATTTTTATCTTATAAATTTTTTTTACCTCGCATAGTTTTTGCGTAGTGGCTCGTTAAAGCAAAAATTTGCATGTTACCATTTTAAGGACTACACTAAAACCAACTCACTTACCAAACTGAAAAAATTCACAGTGAATAATGATGTTGTAGGCTACAAATTCAGCTAAGTTAAACCACAAAATAAAATGTTATGTATTAAAAAAAATTTATTGAATTTTTCAAAAAAGTAAATTTTAATTTTCAGCATTTTTTTTTAAATACAAAAAATTTTTATTCTCTGTTTTTAAGTAGCACTGTTTGGTTTTAGTGTAGACCTTAAAACGGAAACAAGCAAATTTTGACTATAACAGGCCATTACGCAAAAAACTGTGCGAGCTAAAAAAAAATATTAGGCACATTTTGTGCCTAAAGTAAGAAAAAAATAGATCTGGTACAAATAAAAGATAAAAACATGATGATGATAATTGCTAAGCATTAATCTATAACTGTAGTATTCTTGAAGCCAATTTAGCTAAAATTAAACAATAGCAACCCTAGACAATAATTTTAGCCAACGTTTTAAACAAAACTGTTTCCAGTGTTACGAACATCTGAGGCACAATCTCTGACGCCGGAACCTCGTGCATTTAACTGCGGCGCAAGAGACCACGCGTAACGATTTACTAATTCTGGATAAGTATTTACTCATAAAGTTGGCAAATATCATTATCTAGGATTGTCATTGAGTATTTGATCCATATTGGCTTCGCCAAAAACGTAAAAATCAATTGATGTTTTCAGCATTTATTTATCTACAACGTTTGTATGAAGAGGGGGAGGGAAGGAGGCCTAAACATCGTAGGCGTGAGATAAGAATCTTCCTCCACAGACGACGCGCTGAAGAGGAACAGGGCAGACTTGTTCTCAGCAAGACTAAGGTTAATTCTGATACATGTGAAAGAGAATGTGTTTCCTCATTGGAGAGTTTAGCACAAAGAAATATTCTACTGCTAGTCGCTCACCAATCGCTATCAGGTCTAATAAAATACGAGACCGTAATAAAATTAAATTTAACTAGTCTTGGTAAACAGAGAAATCATTTAATTTAATTTTGAAAGTGAAAAAGCAAAATCAGTTTTGGCTTTCAAACTATGAACGTCATATAACTTTAAATTCAGGAAAGCTCTGCGATTGGTCAGTTAGTACCCATTACCGACACCAGCGCTCAAGCGGCAGAAATTTTCTCTGTGCCAATCTTTTAAAAATTGATCTTTCTAGCCTGTAGTAGAATTAACCTTGCCTGCAGTTATGTTAATGGAAAATATGGTATATGCCGTTCATGGCAAATTGAGCGTAGCTTAAGGCGGCAGTTTCCTTAAAATATTTGATTTAGTTATATTAGTTCATTACATTCACTTTCACATTATTTGTTTAAAAAAATTAAGCCAAGGAAGGAGTTATACAATGTATTACAAACATCTTACTTATTTATTTATATTACTAGTGTTTTCTGTGAGATTAACTAATTATTTATTTGTTTCAGTCTCACATCAGAAACAATGGACGGCAGTAAACCCACTTTAAATAACAACAGTTTATTTAGGGTTGATGCTTGTCATAACTGACTCTGAATGTTGGAAATTAATAATAACAATTTTTTACAAAGTGATGAGCTTAAAAACAAATATACCTAGGAAAATACATCCTTGAATTTTTCTTTCAGTCATTGAGCATCATAACTTAAATTATTATTTTTTTATTTATTTAGAAATGCCTTCTGTTGATCCCTTGTCGATTAAAGATCTTGGGATACAGAAATTTTCAACAAAAAATGTATAGTACTGTACACAAAGTAAACAATACAACCATACAATTCATAACAATGCACAATTAATAATACAATCTTGGGAGGTTATTTGTTAACAAAAAATACAAAAACACTGTTTGCAATACAAATATAAAACAAGGATGCATGAAAATATACAACTAAATTGTTACAAGCAAACATAAGTTATAATACATTATTTAATTACATAAACAAATAAGGATTTTATATTTAATGAGACAAACTGTGTACGTTGATTAGTTCATTTCAACAAATAGCAAAATACAGAAACATGTAGCTGAACACATAATATTTCATAAAATCTTCTGTGGTATAAAAATGATGTATATTTAAATACTTATTGACAATATTAGTTTTGGAAAATGCTTAATTTACAGTGAACAGTCTATAGCGTGTTTTTTTAGTAACGAGTAAGATATAAATTAAACCTATGAAGAGACCAGAGTGCAGGCTGGTTTGCGTCTACCTAGTGTGGTCGACAGCACGTGTACAGCAGGTGTGTCACGTATCAACCTAACCCCCCCCGCCCCCCAACACTTTCACCTTCCTGTCATCGCTAACACTTCGGAAAGTCTTCAAGTCAAAGAAATCCAAAGAATTCGTAGGCTCAAGTGTATTATTTCTCCCTCCGCCTTTCTTGATCGTGTGTTTCCTGTCTACTGCCAAGGTCAGGGGTGGCCAACCTTTACGAAATTTGGCCGAAAGAGCTAAACCAAATAATTTCTCGTGCCACCGTGTATAACTTCCACACGGACTACTTGTTATAATCTCTAAATTTAGGTAAGTTCAACATAAGTTATAACAAATTGTTGCTTTAGAAAATGTTTTTTTTCTGCAGGTATATTCTCAGTTATTGTTAAAGGAAACTATTATTTTATAATTTAAATTAGAACTGCCAGAAATTAACATTTGAGTTCAGATAAATAATCTTGCTACTAAAAAAAGCACAATTCACATTCTTTGCGAACGGCCATCTTGACTTTGACTTTAGGTTTCAGTTTATCGCAAACGTTAAGTCAAGGCTGCTTGACTTTAGCTTCGGCCACGCAATTATGTACAACTCCTTAAGAAGCCATGTATTGAAAGCTATCGTAAAGTCAAATGTTAAAGTCAAATGCTAAAGTTTTCAATTGTATATACGGCTTAACACGTTGAACTCGCATTCGGATGCCCTGGGACTAGGGTTACCACACGTCGAGAGTAAAATTTGAGGGCGTCCATCTCGCAAACGGAGAACATTTTATTAAAAAGGAGAACACGGAAAATTTCTCTGGCCTGTAAATTTACTGTGAGTTAATCTCACGTGAACACAAACATGAATACAAAAAAACATATATTTCCACTAATTAACCAATTTTAATACTAAAAATCACATTTTTTTACACATAACCAAACATAAACATACTGTAGCAAAGAATACAACATAGACCTATTGCTACGTGAATAACCAGGTGTATCGAGACATGGCGTCTCGTATGTGTGACAGCAGCTCCATGAGTATTTATTAAGCTTGTATTTGTGTACAGTATCATCATAATATTTTACGTGTAGGTAATATATCATCCTGTTAAAAAGCCGGACATTTTTTAGCATCAAGAAAAACACGGCAGGACACAAAAAATCAATAAAAAAGAGGACATGCCCGCCTTTTGCCGGACGTCTGGTAAACATAGTTGGGACTGATATCCTGTCGATACTGGTAATCGATAACGGCCACGAAACCATTTACTTCGAGTGATTTAGGAAAGCCAATGAAAACTGGAAAATTTATGACCGAAAAGGGAATCGAACACAGGCCATTCGGAAGGTGTGTCCAACGTTTTACGAACACGGCATCTAGCACGAAAAGGTTAGTCATAGGCCTACTGTAATTTCAGTCAGTGCTCATCTTCCTCGCATTTTTTTTACTAAGGAATGTGCCTACTATTGGCTAAACGAGATTTCTTTATCGTTATTTCGGTGGAATATTTTGGCATGTAGATTTCCCCGGGAATAGACTCCAGGAAGGATTTTAATTTGTATTTCCTATTACTGCTTTTAATTGGTTACGCTAACAAAAAATAAACGGCAGTTCAGAGATGCTTAGCTAGTAGACAGAGCACTTCTCCATAAAACGACTCCACTAACAGATGATTGCATTCCCTTGTGGCCAAGCGGCAACTAACTACAAGCATATTTACATCTCAGTTGTTCTTTTGAAGAGGCCGCCTTCGTAGTAGTTAACTTCCCCGAAACTTTTACTTGGTTGATTAAGTTCCAACAAGCATCATGCTATCAGACTCCGTGCTTCATGTAGGTACTGTTTAACGATCTACTCATAAGTAAACATTAAATCATTGCATTTTTTGTTTAAAAGTATACAAAGAAATAAACATTCCATCAGACTCCGGGCTTCATGTACGTACTGTTTAACGATCTAGTCGTAAGTTAACATTCTATCATTGCATTTGTTGTTTAAAAGTATACAAAAAATAAACATAAATGTTTACAATACAATATTTTACTCTCTCAAACAAATGTTACACCGTTTAAAACGTCACTCGCTGCATTCGATTTTATTAGTTTTCGAAGTTTTTGAAATTCTTAATAGAAAAATGTTAAATTTGCTATTAAAAAGGAATTTATATTTACCTCACGCTACCATGCAGTGATAGTCATTGGGCTGGTAATGTACAGTTAGTTCGCAATCATTCCGACAAATCGTGAATATAAAAGCAGTAACTACTACCACTCAATGTTACTACACAGATTGTGGCGTGATTATGCGTTAACAACCTAAATCGCAATCCTGCATTGTAGCGAAAGGTAAATAGAATTTGTGATACAGTCGCAGATTTAACATTTTTTCTTATCAGAATATTAAAAAAAATCTGAAAAGTAAAATAATCAAATACGGCCTTAAGGGCGTCCAAGATGCAAAAAATCGTTATTTTATATTTGAATGAAACAGTGTTAATTATAAAGGTGTTACTTGGGAGTATATTTTCCTCTCACGAAAAAAATCTAGCTCAGCCATTTTACGCTTAGTGGCAGTTAAAAGTCAATATTTGCATGATTTTACTTCATACACTCCAGGTAAACCAATCAACATAATGAAACGAAATAATTCGCAATATAAATACATGTCAAGGGCTAGGGCTTTACGGATATAAAACACACTACAAAATATTATTGTATAAAAAAATTCTAAATGCAGCAAAAAAATTTTCAAATCTTAGAAACTTTTTAAAAATACAATACAAATTTTAATGTGTTTTTATATACTTAAAGCCTTAGCCAGTGGCATGTACTTTGACTATGAATTATTTTGTTCCATTATGTTGATTGGTTTTCAGAGGTGTGTGAAGTAAAATCACGCAAATTTTGATTCCGAAATCCTATTACGGGAAATTTGGCTGAGATAATTTTTTTTATGAGAGGAAAAAGTACTCCCGGGTAACGTCTGCAAAAACTAACACTATTTCATAAAAAAATATAAAATTGTGATATTTTTTCCCCTTTGGAACATCCTTAAAAAATTAAGTTTAGATTAGCCATCGTAAAGTAGGTATAATTTGCAGCATGGATAACTTAGGAACACAAAAATATTTTTTCCCGTGCGGTTTCATGAAATATTATTGATCATTGTCTCTGATGATGATTGTTTCTTAATTACCTACCCATGATTCAGTTTCTCTCCATCAAATGTTCTGCGAACCAATATTTTGATGGTGCAAAGAACGCCCAGCTTACGGCAGTGTGTTTTAACAACTGTTTATCATTATTTACTGTTCTGGAATGAGGTTGTGTATGTTGTTTGCCTTCCTGCAACGACACAGTCTAGCGTACATCCCAAGAAGACCGAGGAATGCAGCTCAGTGAGGCGCGCTAGCACAGTTCTTATGACGTATAGTACGCAGCAGCCTTCAAGAGACAGACGTGGACGAATAGCTGGAGGGAAATCCTCATCTCGTCACGTGCGTGAGTAAGAGAGAGAGATAGGTTGTGTGTGGAGCCGGGCATGCCAAACACCGCCTGATCTTTTGACCCTAGCGTAGGTCTTAACAGCTGCTCCCAACCATCACTTACTTACTATTATGGCCATGGTCTTTCCTTCATTTCAAACAATTGCAAATAACTCGAATATTTTTTTAACCGAATGCTAACAGTCGTACGATACACAATTTTGCAAGAGCGTTTTTTTTTTGTTTAATAATGTACCGTTTGCACTAATTAAGGGTGCCGATGCCTCGGATAGTCCAAAATCGCGGATAATCCACGTTTACTCTCTCTTAGATCTGAGTAGCAAGAAAAAATGTAAAATTCATTCATACAATAAAATTCAGCAATTTAATACAGTTGACGATTGTTCGCATTAATGATTAGGGGGTATGCGCTTATAATCTAAAAATACAAATAAAAATATTTACTAATATTTTAATTCTCCAAGGAAAAATCCTGTTAACCCATTCACGTGCTACGCGCAGAACAATCTCGTGAGTCTATTCATGCGCGGAATTTACTGTTTTGTCTGACGGAAAAGGCCTAAATATTCTTCAAGCCTTAAAAATATGGTTGCTGGTATTACACATAATTGAACATTATGCGAGTAGACATAGTATGTACTTATAAATAACCAAAAAAAATTGTTCAAAACCTTTTATAACCTTTTTTGAACTTCTTAAAGTGAAATATTTCGCGCGGATAATCCGCAAATCGGATATTTAGCACCCGGATAATCGGAAATTTACTGTATTTTGCTCCATTTTAGCTTATTTTGACAGCAAAATATGTAATATTTCAGGGTCAAAAATCTAAAAACCCGTTTGGTGTATTACAACAGAAAATTTCAGATACAAACGATGATATATAAGTAATAAAAATATAAGAATTAATTATTAATTTACGATTTAAAAAATGTCGAAATCGCTACAAAACGATCAGCGTTGCAGTGTGTTCATAAACAGGTTCTCTCTATGAAACAATTCCATGTGTACCCATTGTGCCAACGTATGAAATTAAAATTCACTTCAGACAATGTCGGAACCTCATTTTATACACTACTCTCATTAAAACACTGTTTATAAGTCCTCCAGTAAGGTTAAAACGATCTTTTCAGACTGTCGTACTTCAAAATATATCTGTGCGCGAGAGGTTTACGGATACGGTTAGTATATTAAATATACTAACCGTATCCGTAAACCTCTCGCGCACAGATTTTCTGACATTAAAATTACTTTTTTAAATTAAAAACGCGATTATTTTTTTTCGTTCGGCTAATATAGAGGCCTAGATATTTAAAAAATATTATAATGACAGATTTCAATTTTTGTAGATTTTGTAGTTTCAAGTCCTCATTTTTCTAAAAACCAGTTTTTATTTTTTTACTCGAAAGTGAAGCATACCACCGCATAGTCATATACAAATAAACGTCCGTTGATAAAATATCTACTCGTCAAACAAAACTCTCTAATTTTGCAGAGTTTATTTACGGTTGATTGTTCCAGTCGTCCGCTCGACATCGTAGCTTACCATATAGGTGGTTCGGAATAAAGTGAGCAGTCAAAAAAGTCCTGCTAAAGTTATATTTCAGTTAATTCGTATCTTTCAGCGTGTAACGGCTAACGACGGGAAATATTTAACCTCTCCGGACATGTCACTTGATATTTGCGCGTGCAAGATAAATTGTGCAATCGGTGTAGATCAACATAGTTTAGTAAAAATAAAACTTTATTAATTATGTAAAATACAATTATGTCTATTTCGGTGGATTTTGTTTCTGTATTTTTGTATTTAAATAGGAAAGTACATGGAACTATATTGCGTGATTTCGCTGCCAACCATACAAGCATTACGCACACTGTAGTTAATGTTGAATTATATGCAGTAAGAGCTAGTGATATTTTTCAAAGGTTAAATGTTTAGTGTTCACTTTATTTCGAATGACCTATAGATAGGCTGCGCTTGCGTGTGTGAGACAGGAGCGGTAAGGGTGCCGTTGACCGACGTGTACAAGGGCGTCCATCTTATATATTGAAAGGGGGAGGGGGGCAATATCACAATATATGTTTACATCAACATGAACTGATATAGTCTGTGTATGAATTTGTAGCCACTGGCATATTTAGACACATGAAACCGCGTAGATTTCGAAACTGATCAAACTGCGAATAGATTGCTATAAGTTTTATTTTAAAAAAATTAAACATATTGTGGAATATCTGTTAGGGGGGCTCAGGCCCAATCCTGCCCCCCTCCCTTCCTCTTATGGGCGCCCTTGGACATATATAATGCAATATCGCCTCTCCACGCAAGCCACTCAG
Organism: Medauroidea extradentata; assembly: GCA_003012365.1. Lineage (NCBI taxonomy): Eukaryota > Metazoa > Arthropoda > Insecta > Phasmatodea > Phasmatidae > Medauroidea > Medauroidea extradentata. The sequence continues at coordinate 46,433 of PNEQ01038522.1, read as the reverse complement.
CTGGCGTGCAGTACCAAGCTACCATTCTTTTTTCTATGGGACTTTAAGCTTTGGCCACATTATTTTATTTGTGGGCGGAGTAGTTCAAAGTCTAATGCTTGTTTCTATAGTTGTGTGTCTCTATCCGGCTGTTATTTTCCTAGATACGACAGTCTGTAAAAGCCGATTTTGGCCGATTTAAGGGCACCGAGAACGATGTTTATAATAAACGTGCCGAATTTAAAACTATACCGACATAGTTTGAAGTGTGTGTTCTTTTCGTATGTTTACAAATATAAGGTGCGTTAAGTAGTTTCGTGAAAAAAAAAAAAAAAAGACATTTAATTCACTGCAACGCATTTTGAAGCGTTAAAATTTTTATTTTCAGTTTTAGGATTTTTTAAAAAATACAAATAATTTTATTCTTTATTTTTATGAGCATGACATTGTAACCTGCAATGTCTTTATCCACTGTGATTTTTTTTTAGTTTGGTATATCAGTTGGTTTTAGTGTAGTCGTTAAAACGGAAACATGCAAAATATGACTTTAACAAGCCATGACGCGAAAACTATGAGAGATAAAAAAATTTCATAAGAGCCAAAGTTAGTCACATTTTGTGTCTAAAATAAGAAAAAAATATCTGATACAAATAAAAAATTAAAAAAAAAATTGTGATGAAAATTATGACAGACCGCGCACTTAAGATGGCATGGCACATAACTAAGCGCTAACAGCATCAGTTTAAACTTGTAAGTTTCTCGAAGCCAATTTGCGAAAGTAAAAAACAGCAAAACTAGACAGTAATTTTTGCCAACTTTCGGAACAAAAATTGTTCTCTGTAACGTATTTCCGCAAAACAATCGCTGTCGGCAAACCTCGTACATTTAATTGCAGAGCAATAAGATATCACGCTTAACAAATGCATCATTCTGAGTATATGCTTGCTCATAAAGTTAGTTAGTATCATTATCAGTGATTGTTGTTTTGTAGTTCTTTTTTCATACTGACTTTTTAAAAAGCGTGAAATTATAATGGCGTATTTAGTGTTTATTTATCTGCCACACTCTTCAAATTGTGTCACTCGTCACGATCTCCCTTCTCATCCATAATATATCTCTCCTCCCCCTTCCAGGGGGCGCAGTGGCCGAGAGGTCAGACCTCCCGCCTCCCACCAACGCGATCCGGGTTCGATTCCCTGCGGGGTCGGTCCTCGGATTTTCGCATGTGGGAATCGTGCCGGACGATGCCGCTGGTCGGCGGGTTTTCTCGGGGATCTCCCGTTTCCCCCGCCCCTTCATTACGGCGCTGCTCCATACTCACCTCATGCCATCCTCACCAGAGCTAAATACCTCGATGTTGAGCGCTAACCAAAATCTCTCGCTCACTCCTCCCTCCTCCAAGTAAATAGTGATCGTATTTTTTCAACTGTACCCATGTTGGTGTAGTGGTTAGCCATCACGTCACCCACCAATGAGGACTCGGGTTTGCTTCCCTACGGGGACTGGCTCGGGTTTCGTATGTAGGAAACATGGCGGACGATGCCACGGAGACACCCCTGCTTCCCGCCTACTGCTTTCCTTTCCGTCGTTGCTCCACTCCATGTCATCTCCCTTCATTTATTCTCCAGAAATAAGGAGAGGTAGCACAGTGGTGACAACATCGGACTCGCATTCGGGAGGTTCTGGGTTCGACTTTAACGTCCGGCTGACATGATTTCGGTTTTACTTAGGTTTACTGTCCGTTTTGAGTTCCGTATCTTAAGAGAGCGTGGTAGATAAATGAACGCTGAAAACATCAATTGACTTATACGCTTTCTTCGAAGCCGATATGGATAAAATACTCCATGACAATCCTAGAGATAGAAACAAACATGCATACTACACAATTTACAAACATTTGCAAACATTATATAACTTTTGTCTAAAACTTGGCCACTTTCATTTTCTGATGCCCGATGCATGTCATCCTTTGTGGGCATAAGGCACTTATGAAAACGTTATAGGTATAATCCTATGAGTAGTATAGGTCACGTGACTGGATCTACTAATTCGTTGGATGCTTAACGAGCACTCATAAATCCGAAGAGTAGTATCTTGGAGGCCTTTAAAAAATGGCAAAATCTGCAGAAGCGGTGATTGCAGTCGCCGATTAGGCAGACCTGTGTTATTAGACAGGTTAGAACAGTACAGAATATCCTTTTGTACTGTTACAATACACGTATATATTATTACAATTGAGTAGTCCAGTTCCAAAACTCGTATTGTCCACTTTCACTAAAACTGGGCAAATCGCGGAAAACTTATTTGCGAGCCCATTTGTGACTTTGATGGCCAAAGTAGTTTTTCAAAGTGTATCTGTTATTGAATAAGGCGAGTTTTGGAAACTACAATCACGTCAACTTCAGCACACGTTTAAAAGCTACACAAACCTGTTCAGAACTCAGTTTTCCTTGGTGATGGACAAGACGAGTTTTGGGACTGGACTACTAATTGTGAACTAGTAATTGATGTATACTGTACAAAAATGCTAGAGAAGACCCAAAAAAATTTACGTAGCATTATATTGCGAAGTTAAAAAAAGATCTCTCACACGTAACCGCTGGTTTTGTATTAATCGAGAGTTTACTATGTGCAACTAAATTTTAATTGTTAAAAAATTGTATGTTTACAAGGCGTAATAACTTAACTATATAATTAATTCCATGCCTGAATTAAGTTTTCTGGCGACATTTTTTGCTTGATAAACTACTCCAGACTTCTCGTCCAACAAAAATACTATACAGTCCAACATCTTACTTTTCGTGATAATGAACTCAAAACGCCTTGCGACATAGTTTCTACTATGTACGCATACGGGAATCTGTGTCTGCTTAAGTTTTACGCGCGCTTTCATGTTAATCGTCTACTGACCGCTTATCTGAGCAGGGTAGATCTGAATGGATCCGGCGACGAGATCCTGTTGACTATTTGGAGATCTAGAGGGCCGGTAGATCTTTATCGCATGAATTTATTGACCGGGTTTGGAGTAATATCCACACTATCGATTCAATCCAAGGTGCTTTTCATAAGTGCCTATAGTCGACACTGGACCATGTGTTTGACAGTCTGAACTATTCCACAGTCGCACTTCACATCAGATCTCTGATTATGACAGTAGATATAGCTTATCGGTATGTCAGTGGACGAGAAAAAGTTACATTCATATATATGCAGCCTGTGCCTCCAATGGTACTATTTTCAGCGTCTGAAGCACGCATTCAAGAAGCTGATACGGATAACGACGGAACACGCGTGGAATGTCCTATCTGCGCTACGCGGAAGGCAATAAATAAATTGGCGCGCAGGCTTTTTCCTTGTTCTGTGAGTAACTGTGATGACTTTAATCGGCGACTGTAAGTTAACTACTAGAAAGTCAGCAGCCAAGTTCATCGCAAGGCCGTGAACAAGTTCCGAGGATATCCGAGGGATATTGTTATACAGAGTGTATGAGCACAGCGGTTACAAACTTTCAGGAGAGATATAGTACACCCAGACGATGGGAAATCACATAGCAATGTATGGTCGGAAGCACTTTTCTGGCGCGGTAGTGACAACACAAAACACAAGAGGAGAAAACATGTATATTATTATTAATACAGAAATAAACTAGGAATACAGAACATAAAAGAGACATCGATCGTCATCCAAAGATGTTAGAAGGGTCCAGATGGAGCATGTCGCCGGGAATTGTAACCAAACAAATGCTTGAAATGGCTGGTATCAATATGGCCGACTAATTAAAAAATTTAGGAAATATTAGTTAGGAGGTGTGTAAGCAGGGCTAAAATATACCGTTTTCAACCTGAAACATCAATTAAATAGCTTAATACATTAATTTACCATTAAAAAATACCAGTCTGATGTGAACTTTTGAGGTTAAAGCAGTATGGCGGTTGGAAAATTTGGTGGTTAACTCCTCCCCCCTCTTGGCTTCACTCCCCTCCCCCTCATTCAGACCTTATGCTACCCCTGTGTCGTCATAACCCGCCAAAGACATTCCAGTATTTTTGCTGTATTAGGATTAATAAACATATTTTCTCCTCTTTGTGACCTTACTTTCTTGTGTTTTGTGTCGCAGGAAAGCGTTTCTAACCATGCATTGCTATGTGATTTCCCATCGTCTGGCTGGATGTACTCTATCTCTCCTAAAAGTTTGTAACCTCTGTACTGATACACTCTGTATACACCAGTCTAAGCAGGGAGCATATACATAATAACAGAGTTATGATAACGTTCATGGCACTGGTGCAAGGAAAACAGAAAAATTGTTAAACTGCACATAATGCCTTTTAGAGTGGCCGCTGTGGGTACCTGGTGACCTGATAGCAAATTTTGTAGTTGCAACTGCATTTGAGAAGTTAGCTGGAATAAAGGTCTTAGTAAGAAAATGGCAGGTACATGTTTTGGAGAAATTCGTTCTTGTTTTACTTCACGTCTCATTCACATGATTTTCTCTTAATACCAATAAGCAGTAGCTATACTCACATTACACGAATTTATAATATTTACTGTACACACAGTCAAAGATAAAACAGCAATTATTTGTTGCATGGTGATACTAACCCAGGCCGAGACAAAAATGCATAACTTAGTGAAGAATTGATATATAGGTTTAAAAATTTGTGTGTCTCTCGTGTGGACATAATGGAACCGGAAATACTGTTTAATGGAAGAAAGGCCTAAGCTCACTGATCCGTTTATTCCAGCCAACGCCTCTTTTATGAATAGGGACCTGAAAAATTCGCGGTTTATTTTGGGCACAAGCTATAATTCCAGCAACTCTAGGTTAGTGCCATTTCCGCAATTGGCCTGTGACTTAGTTGACACTTCCTGGAAGTCGCTTACTCAATGATAACGAAGAAACTAAATGCAGGCACACATTTTTTCCAATGTTAACAATATAAAGTTAATAAAAATTTCTGGAGCCATCATTTGAAATTGTGAGCGAAGGAAGTATTTCATAAATTGATAAAAAAATACGACTTGATAAATTGTTTTTCTTAGTGGGAGGTAAGTGGGCGGAGTTTGAACTCGACCGCCCGGATCGCAGCGCCAAAAATGTATAGCATTATCGGTAACTTGGTGAACTGCATCCAAACAACAAGGGAGTCAAGTTTCCAGGCGAGTGTCCAGGCCTGTTCTTCTACGGCCGTGGTGAGGACATTAAAAGTTCAAGCCCACTTTTAGGACGGCCATTTCCGCACATGTGTTTTACGTGATACCTGCTATAATATGCGAGGAAGAGGATGAAAATAAAAGCTTTACTTCAGGGGTATTGATCCCTACCACCTTGGATTTATCTGTTTCTTCTCCATAACTTCTGTTCCAGTCGATGTATCAAAATTTTTGTAACGACAAGGCATAGATACAAACTTAATCGATTTTCTGTAATTGCTGGAACCATAATATATTCATTATTTTGCAACGGGAAACAGCTGAAAAGGAAAAATTACTTTATTTACGGTAGCGACTACAGAGGTCGCAACATGAACAGAAACAATGCCATATGGATTCCAAAAAGTGAATGAAACAATAAACTATGCCTTGTCAGCGCGAAAAAAGTACAACAATGTGTCTATTCCCTGAGTTATAAGAAAAACCGTAAAACCTATCTGACAGGGATCAATCCCCCTTAATTACTTGACCTATCAGTGGTTCCCTAGTGAGAAATTGTGTTTTTATCAAAAGGAAAAATCTTATATAGGCAGAGACAGGAAAAATTCGCGGGTTCACTGACCTTTAGGCTAACCTCCAAGAACATATGTGTACTCAAGTAGACAACAGCTGTTCATCAGTAGGGCCCTGAAAAATTCGCGTTTTCTTTCCGACACAAGCTAGAATTCCAGCAACTAAAAATCAGAAAGTTTTACGTAAAAAAAAAATTAAATTCACCAAATCCACTAAAATATTGTTATGTGTTTAGGTATTTGACATGGCTTTCATTGTTTTTAAGTCCACTGCAGGAAATACCAGAATGTTTAGGCGTACTTAATATACGAATGATTGCATCCGCATTACCCTGCTCTGTATGGGTTAATGTCTTATTTAAAATTTATTGGTTTGTAGACGTACGCCATTGCTCAACAAACCGATACATTCTAATTGTAAACTCCTATTGCAGCAAACATTTAAAAATCTCAACTTTTGTATTACTGTTATGACCCTTTCAAGTGTGAAATAGGAGAACTTGAATAAAATAATGTGGATGTGTGTGTGTGACTGTAGGGTTTTTACTGAATATTAGTTTTCAGTTCAACGGCATGTTCTTAACTTATTTTCTCAGACACACGTCTTTTTACTATTTCTTTTGGGCAGAAACGAAGCAGGGTGTCATCATCAACAAAATGTGCCATGCAGCGAGTAGATAGATCCGAGAAATGTGGCCGAGCACAGCTTACAGTTTAGAGACAGGAAAAATTCGCGAATTTTCTGAGTTGTAGGCTAGCCTCCAAAAATAAATGTGAAATCGTGCAGACAACAGCTGTTTATTAGCTGCTCGCTGACACTGTGAGATGGGCCTGTGTTCAGCTACAGTTTTATTATTGGCTCAGCTACTTCCAGGAAGTGTCGAGTAAGTCAACGGCCAATTGTGAACTTGGAACAGTCTTATAGTTGCGCGTAAAAGAAAACGCGAAATTGTCATGTCTCAAAGTATTAGTGTTTTTTTTTTTTTTTGTGCCGGCGTGCTGCACTCTTGCCTAGTGTTAGATTAACGATCTTGATTTTTGCTGTAAGTATGTTGTACTGTTTCATTTTCGTTAAAGATACTAGAGACAGTAAATTTATAATGTTGATAACGTGATAATAATTAGTAAATGTAAATGCGTTGGAACTTGCCACAAATATTGTTAAGGGTTTTAACAATTTGATGAATTGATTGTAAAAAAAAAAAAGACAACTATATTGAACAGTGATGTGTGTGTATTTTGTAAAGACCATATCAAATCTAAACAAACAGTTAAAGTAACAAAGAAGTGTTTAATAATGGTATATTCTGCATCATGCGATAGAGGGGTCCAGCTTAATATATCTGAATGACAGTACGTGCATTAAAATTGCCGGGAAAATTTTACATATGAGAGGCGCAGAGCTCAGTTCAAGAGAAAATTACGTGCAGAAATCGATGGAGAACCTGTCTCGATTTCTCCTAATTACACTGTTAGAAAAAATTTCCGTGAAATTACGGAAAAGTACTGGCAAAAAATTATCCAGAAATCTTCGTAAAGTAACGGACACTCAGTTTTTCTTGATAACGGAACCCTCTGTAAAATAACGGACAATCCGTTTTCCGCAAAAAAAAAATTAATTTCTGTAATCTACTAGCACTCCATTTTCTAGAAATACTACATTTTCATATTAGCTATGTGTTATCGAGATTCTGACGCACTATTTAGTAACATGAAAAATTTTTCGAAGTTGCTGGGATTCGAACCCACGACCTTACAACTGCCAGGCAGAAGCTCTAACAATTTTTTTTTAATGTTTGGTACAATGGCAAGGCTATCGCCGCGCCACTGCACCAAACATTCCCCACCCCCCTCTTTTTAAGTTGGCTAATTCACGTAATCCCCAGTCACTTTGTTTTTGTGTAATTGTCGCTGTAATTGTATGTTGACGTGTGGCACACAGACAAGACGAACACAAACACCCAGTCCTGAACCCGAGGAAGTGACTGTAAATGTCACCTCCCCGGCCGGGAATCTAACCCGGAACCCTTGACCCAGCAGCGCTAACCACTGAACCAAGCGGTCGGACTCCATTTTTTTTTTTAAATTTTTTTATTTATATAAAAATGTTTGGTGCAGCGGTGATGCGGAATCTTCCGCATCAACACTGCACCAACCATTCCCCCCTTTAGGTTTGACACATTTCGAGTGACCCCAGTAATTTTCGTTAGACAATTTGTATGGTGACAAGGTTTGAGACCCAATGGACAAACACAAATTAACACCCAGCCTGACCTGGGAATCGAACCCAGAACCCCTCGCACCAAAGTCGGCCGCTCAACCAACAGAGCCACGGGGGGTCGGCCCATTGAACCACAGTGACAAATAATGAGTGAGTTCCATGCAGTGGTAAGATATCAACTTTCTAAGATACAACTTTTGTATATGACATCCAGGATTCATAGTGATTACTGATTATTAATACCACTTTTTATTTAAGAAACGCAGTAAAATACGCTTTAAAATTGTAGAAACATATTTTCATTAATTTATGGAAAGTTACGGTCAAACATCCGTAAACTGGCAATACGGACAAATTTCCGTAAACAAAATATTACGGAAGCCACTTCCTTAAAATTACAGTACTTTTCTGTAAATATTTCCGTGAATTTGCGGAAGTTTTTTACAGTGTATGTTTTTACGAGACTTTTTACTGTAGACAGAAAGCTCAAATTGATGATCCTGTAACAGAAACACATGCAGTGAAAATCAACGCTGTAAAGTTTGACAAACGCTATGAAAAGTGTATGAAAGGAAAGAAAAATAATAAATGGGCTAGGGATATACTCGGACGTTTAGAGTGTGTTAACCATCTTTATTCAGCTGATGCTGTATATAATCGAACATGCGATGTTAACTTCCTTACTTTCCTAGAGGAAAGGATCTGGCCATCCTTAAAGCTATGGAGGAATTTGAAATGGACGAAGAACAGACAAAAACAATTGAAGAATTACAGAACATGATGATAAGACATTTACTAGACCACTTAAAGCTTATTTCGAAAAATTTATGATGACTAGAATTTCTGAACATTTTCGTGGTACAGTGCTGTTTTCTAAAAAGGGGTTCCATGAAAGTGTAAGTGATATTTTGGTTAAATTCCACGACAGAGGAAGCAATGAGTCCTGAAGACAAATAAATCGATAATTTAGTTGATTTTGGTGAATTTTATTTTTATTATGTAAAACTTTCTGCTCTTTAGTTATGGTCCGACATATTTTGACGTGCGATGCATTGTTTGCAGCTTATTGCCGTTTAAAAATGTTGTTTCCTTTGACAAACCCCGTAAAATTAAAAATTCAGTTGTTTCCTTTGACAAACCCCGTATAATTAAAAATTCAGTTCACTTAAGCGGAAAGAAATACATTTTTGATGCAATATGATCACTTTGTGTGTTTATTTTTTAATTTTGTTCTCCATAGTTTTTGGCATACGATGTGCGATTTCTGTTTTATTGTACTATGGCTTTTTCGGAAAACTATTCTGAAAAAACAAATGCTGATTTTATGTGAATTAGTACGAAATTTGAATATTTTACCAGAAAATCTAAGCACTTTACCTTTGAATCTGAAATATTTTGCTGTAAAGTGCGCTGTTTTCGATTTATTTCATTTTTTAATATTTTTCCGGGACGAACCCCGTAAAAAGGAGAATAAATTATAAGAGTAATTTCGTGAATTTTGGCTATGTTATGTTAAATTTTGTGCTCTTTAATTTTTGTCTGTACATGTTTTGTCGTGAGATGCAAGTTTTCGACTTATTAATTTTTTCCGCATTTTTCCGGGACAAATTCCAAAAAAAAAAAAAAAAAAAAAAAACCGGAAGTTGGATTTTGGTGGACTTTGGATACGTTATTCTACGAATTTTTCTGCGAATTTTGACGTAAAAAAACCCTTTCTTGCAATTTGTCCATAAATCGACCCTTTTTTTTTGTCGTATCTTTCCTGGACTAACTCCCTAGGGCACCCCGGCCCGTCTTTATCTGCGTCTCAATGCCTTCTTCCACGGCTCGAAAACATATGTCCCAATATCTGTCAACAACCTAGTCCTGCTCTTGTTTGGCGCCAACTTCCTGTCGCTTGCCATGCAGGCGTTGGTTCAGTTGGACCAATCAGGAGACAGCTTCCGAAAGATGGCCCCGCCCCTCAAGGACACTTTCAACTTCCTGCCACTGCCGCATTTATTACATAATATCATAAATCTGCACTTTGACAAATACCCTATACGTATTTTAAATAATTCCTAAAATTCCTCACATTCTAATTATTGTAACTATTTAAATCTTAAACACAATAGGCTTCGGCCGGCAGCTTCGTTAGTGGGGGCGAGAAGGCCCAGACTCTTGCTCCTGCTGTTTCCACACAGACAAATTATATATATTTCTGTTTTTCCTTATTACAATTCTGTACGTATAGAATATCGACATCCTGACACGATGACGAGAAGGATGAACCGTCGCGTGACATGTTTATTATTAGATCTGTAATTTATGATAATTGCTTACAATTGATGGCTATTACTCTTATTAATTGGGGTGGTGACCACATGGCACGTCAGAAATTTTTATATATTAGCACAAAGATTTTCCCTTTACAAGCGTAATTTTTCGTAAAAAATATATATAACCATTTTTGAAAGCAGTATATTCCAATTTTTGGCCTGAAACCTCCTGAAATAGCACCATTTTGCACCTACAATTCAAAATTTTTTCGGGAGAGGACCCCCGGACCCCTCTCTTTTGGTTCCTGTGGTGGTTATATATACTTCTTAAGGCATACTTCCCGCCCCCCTAAGATAACTAATTAAATCCGCCACTGACGCATAGTTCACTAGGTTACCAACATACAGCAGGCATATGTAGTTTCTACAGTAAGTGACCAATGTATCAAATATTAGATCACAATTTAAATACTTAGCATATCTCTGTTACTGAGGTTCAAAGTCTTAGTACCACAAAGTAGGGTAGGCCTACTCGTATTTCGGAATTACTTATAGGTTTTTTGAATAGACTGCACCAAATTCGTGTTTAATTGGTTTGTTTGTTCCTTTTATTCTAATTTTCTCGCCCTTAGTCCTTCTATGTAACAGTGAGTTTTCTGCGATTGGTCAATATTCGCTAGAAATGGCGCATAACCATAAAAAACGATTTAGTTTGTCATACGAATTTTGACTGTGATATGCTGTTATGGGAATACCATGCGCGCTAACATTTTTAAAATTGGAAGAATATGCAATCACTGGTAAAGTCTTTAAAAACTAGCACTGTTTCGTAAAAAAATATAAGAAATTTTCACACGCGAATGGCCTTAAGATCAAGGATTCCTGTTTACGCTGTTTTTGCGAGTTTAATGTTTAATCCCTGAAAGGGAGCAAATATCGAAAACCATTGCATAGAAATGTTGGGAATTATTTGTACAATAGAGCCTAATTTTTATTAAAACCTAAGATGGTATAGTTTTCGTTAATTGTAGACGTAATTAAATTTTCTTTCAGTCATTAACTAGCCAAAATTATAAAAACTTAGGTTTTGAAAAAAATTAGGCTTCGTAGTACAACCAATTTCCAACATTCCTATGTAACGGTAACGGTTTTACTATATCTGTTCCCTTTCAGGATTTAAAAAATAAACATTAGTAAAATAACATAAATAGGGCCCGTGATCTTATAGGGAGGGGGCAGCCAAGTCAAATTAGTGTTGTTCTTAGGCGGGGTAAGAATATATTTATTAAAATTTCTCTTCGAAGTAAGATAATTAAATACAAATGTGTTAAGTATCTTATGTTTAGAACTACTATTTGTATTATTACTGCAAATGAAGTACGTATAAAATGATAATATTTGCAACATCGTTGTTAACATGCTCCTGTTTGTGGCATCCTGGAGTCCCGTATACTTCCTTTGCAGCCAGTTTCAATTGATGTCGGAGGTTTATTTCGGTTGCGTATGTTTTTACGTCAGTGAGTGTACATACAGACAGAATGTTCATTGCGTAATCTGCTTGACAAAGAAAGAAGAAAAAATGACCGCGAGTTCCACGCCACGAACTGTGGCTCGCAAAGGATTGGTGGAAAAAGAGAGGGGGTTGGTAGGATCCCATACAGCATGCTGGTACTTATGTAGAACTATTTTTTTGTAGGGATTGGTGACAGTGATTGATTGCATTTCGCTTTGTGAATTTTAAAACTTGTGAAGAGACTGTGGGTTCTGTTGCCAGTGTCTCTCTACTGGGTGTACGTTTTCGTTAAAAGGTATCTGCGCATCCATTCTGCGCAGGCCTACATTCCCCTCTTCTCATACATCCCAAGTGACAGATTAGATTAATTTACGTTTGTTTAAACAGGTTTAGATTAGTTCAAATTAGTTTAAAACATTAGAAAAAGCTATGTCCTAATTCAAAGATCTTCTTAGGTTAGGAAACGAAAATGAAATAATAACGGCGACTCTCGCACGCCCAGAACAATTCGCGCACAGTTCAGAACAACCAACAGGAAGACCGCAAGCGGGGTCCCCACAACCATGTGTGATGTTGAAGCGGTCTGTACTGGATCTGTGTAGTGTTATGCTTTGTGTAGTACAGTACTTATTTACCAGCATCCCAGTGATGAGCAGTCCACGCGCCGGATGCGGCCAGAGTGGGGAAAGCCACATGTAAGGAGCTGCGAGGAAGTTTTTTGGTGAAAAAGAAAAACTGGTGAATACTTATACTGTAGCATCGCATATCCTCCATTTCCTGTCGCTACCAGATTGATAAGCGGCTACTCTAAAACTTTTTAGTACACACACACACACATATATGTATGAGACACTGAAAGGTTTAATGCAGGGATTAATTTTCATGTTGAAATTATATATATATTTATAATTTCAACATTAAATATTATACATTATATATATAATATTTAAGTTTTCTCTCCAGCGTGTAATAAAATGCACATGAAAAATTAATCCCTGCATTAAACCTTTCAGTGTCAGCTTTCCTGGAGGTACACATGTGAAAACTACCGACATATTTTACAGATATTTGCACTTATTTATTAAACTTGTAATAACTCGTTACCAATTAAAGTGTTTGTGTTAGAGAAAAATTGTACTGATAGTTAAAGGTTCTGTTAATCCTATGCAATGTGTAGACGTATTTTTTTTAGTAAAAAATGTTCTTTCATAAAATCATTAAATATATATAGGCCTATTAAAGATACCAGGGCCGATATATCGGTCTCTGCCATTTTCAACACAGGCAACGAACGCCGATAGTTTGGCTCTTGGCACTAAGAGGGTTAAGTGACAACTATCATATTTTAGAAAAGTTGCTTTGTATCATGTAAACAATACCAATAATGTGGTATGCATTTTAATTTCTGTTAAATAAATAAATGTTTGCAGTGGTGTAATGGATAGACTGCTAGCCTCCCAACAAACCGATCTCGGTTCAGTTACCAGCGAGGCCGGTCCTGATTTTTTGGACGTGGGAAACGTGGTAGATGTTTTCGGTAGCCGGTAGATTCTCTCAGGAAACTTCTTGCATTCCGTCGCTGCTTCAATATACAGGCTGTTGCAAAATCGCTTGTCAACATTTCGGAGGAACACTCCACAATCCTTACAACCAGAGGATCAGAAACTGTTATATGAACACAGGTTCGACAATGCAGCGGATAGGAAAAAAAAATTACGTGTAAAAAATTAATCTTTGTTGAAAAAAAATGTATGCAGATATGAAAATAAAAAAAATGTTGCTAGCCCATGCTGCTTGGTATACACAACACAATGCCAATAAGAGGTATTGCAAAAAGTTAACACCAACAACACGTGGTGTTCCTAAGCGGTCACACATTCAAGTATAGGCGGTTCCGAATAGAGTGAGCATTCAAAAAAGCCCTGTTAAATTTATCTTTGCAGCCAATTCGTATCTTTCCGCGCGCAACGTCTTAACGACTGGAAATGGCTTACTTCTCTGGACACGTCACTTAATGCTTGCGCATTTAAGATAAATTGTGCTGTCTATAGGAACCTATATAGATTGACAAAAAAAACGTTTATTAATTATGTAAAACATAGCTATGCCAAATTTAGTTCATTTTATTTCAGTACTGTTGTATTTAAATAGGAAAATACACGGAAGTATTTACTGCAATACGCTGCCAACCTTACAAGCAGTAAGGTAACTATTGTTAACATTGACTTATATGTAGTGAATTTTTTCAAAGGTTAAATATTTAATGCTTAATTTATCCCGAACGACCTATACTATCCACGCTTCTGCGATCAGACGAGAACCAGTGTATTCAGCGGGTTATTCTTTTCTTTAATGTGTGGTACAATGAATAAAATAAATATATATGAATATCGCCTCGCCACTGCACCCCCTTTTAAGTTTGCTAATTCATGTAATCCACAGTAACTTTGTATCGTGTAGTTGTCGTCGTGATTGTTTGTTGACTTCTGGCATACAGACAAGACAAACACAAACACCCAGTCCGGAACCCGAGGAAGTGACTTTAAATGTCACCTCCCCGGCCGGGAATCGAACCCGGGACCCTTGATTTAGCAGCCAGGAGCACTAACCTCTGTGCCATGCGGTCGGGCTGGTATAGCCGTTGGCGACATTTGAATGTTTCTTGTTAAGGCTCGGCATCAGTCGCCATACTGAATTATTTTATTTTTTGTTCTTATGAAATTGTGAGGATAAAAGTGTAAAATTTGTTACTATAATATCAACTGTATTTACCTTGAGCTACAATAAAAGCATCGCAGTTAAAATTTTAACGTATATTTAAGTAATAATCAGTCGAATAAATTAATAATATAAAAAAATTGCTAGGCTAATTACAGCTTACATATAAGTTTAAAAAATTTAACTGTGGTGCTTTTATTGTAGCGCAAGGTAAATACAATTGATATTATAGTAACAAATTTCATATTTTTCTTCTCAGAATTTCATTAGAGCGAAAAATAAAATAATTCAATATGGCGACTGATGCCGAGCCTTAAGTATTCTACGGACTACATACTACCACAAGGGTTTTAAAATTTAAATGTTTAAGCTTGGATACTTGGTTTTGGCAACTTTGTCACCCACCCAATACGTGGTGGACCTATAGACATTTTTGCAGTACAAGTTCAAAAAAGACAACAATATAGTAGCCCTCCTATAACGAAGGGCAAAAGTTGCAGAGTCGCGCAGAAAATCTAGAGCCAGTTAGGTTCGTTGACAAAAATATATTTCCTAGTTTTTTCCTATGACGACATATTAAAGCAGAAGGTCCGGGGGTCCTCCCCCGGGAAAATTAGAATTTCAGTGTGCAAATTGGTGTTATTTAAGTGGTTTTCGAGTCTAAATATTGAATATACAGCTGGCAAGAATTGTAATATTTTTAAATACTGAAACTTAGGGATCCCGACTGAGTACGATAGCCGTCTACCGGCAAACTTTGGACCCGATTGAAACCGATTTCAGTTCGCTGGACAAATTTGTCTGTGATAATGTAAGTACAATTGAAATGTATGTTGTCTCACAGACATAAAATAAATAAATCCACACAGCCATCATCTGTTTATTTTACTTCTGACTACACACGTAATTCAGTTGCTAAAGAAAACGAAATGGATACAAGAATATTATTGTTACTCATGATCGAATGGTAATTTTATTCTGTCTATTTCATTGTCGCCTGTCAACGGAAAATCTGAAGGCCGAAACAACTGCCGAATGTTTGTTTGTTTACTTTCGATTTGCTTTCAGTACGATCCGCGTTTCTATGAAATTTTACGCCCGACTCAATCCAATACGATCCCAATTTTTGGTGTAACGACCTTGAGACTCAAAGTCAAATCGATTTGAATCCCGTCTCCATGAGCGTTTTCAAAACGACGTGGAAACGTGGTAATTGGCCTTTGCAGTGACATATATCAAACAAGACATTGTAAGTTTATCAGCGTCCAATCGTTGGCCAAAACCGCTTCTACTACTTCAGGATGAGTTCACGGATTAATTAATTAACAAAACCTCCCAGTGTGCAGCTATTGTGTGTGTATTCAGACTGGAATGCGTGTTATGTGACGTCCAGCAGGAGAGCTGAAAGCTACGCGGGTAGAAGTGTTCTAGGTAGCGACAGTTCCAGGAGACAACATACCAGTTGTAGAGGTGACGGCAGAATGTCTAGACTTCTTGGAAAAACGTCGGCATACAAAAGCTAAGCTCCACTACAGTAGCCGGCCGTTGTTTCTCACTCCTTGTCTTCTCCTCATGTCTCCGCGGACTACAGGCCATTTTACACGATCAAATATTTATAGAATTCAACATCTTGAATTCAATTCATCGACGCACGAAGATTCAAGAATTTGATTAAATAAACATTGAAGATAGCACTTGAAAAGTTATCACACAATTTTTAAACAAATGACGCACAAAATAAATAATGCAGCTATTTTACAAATATCTGCTAACACTGCACGACACAAAAATCCTTAGTTTGACCAGTAAAAAAGTCTTATTATTTTTGTATGTATTATTTAAAATTAATAATGCTCGTAGTTGTTTTTAATATTGTGAATTTCGCCTACAGAGTACAAAAAATTATGTTAATGAATTAATAATGTTAGGAAAACCTCTTTTATATTCTTAAAAATTTTGATTCAAGAAATGTTCGTAACGAAAATCTTTGACGAAATTCATGACATTCAATCAATTGAAAGACAAAATGGTCGCGATTATGACGTGGCGTCACATGACATTCCAGAAATTGAATTCAATAAGCTTGATAGAAAATTGAAACAAAATTTTATCGTGTGAAAGGGCCTTAGATAGCAATAAGGAGGTCGTATCGACGCGTCCAGGAACGTGCGACGACTTGTAATGCCAAATGTACCGAGTCGCCCCGGTGGGGTCGGTTCAAGGATTATAGCAGTTTGTCGGTGGGTTTTCTCTGGGATATTTTACTTCCTGCCCCCTCCCATTCCGATGCCCTTACACTTTACGGCCTCAGTTGATTGCCATCCTCCGGAGTAAGCATATGCTTCCGGGCACTCTGTGGTAAGTCTACATCCGGGATGCGACATCCTGGTGCTCGTCTGACCTTCACAAACGATATAGGTCGTTACAATAGTTACAATAGGAAAAATTCCTAGAAAAAGTTATTAATATTTACCTGATTCTTTCCAATTATTTATGCACTAAATACAGCCAGGCAAAACAATAGCTCTGTGAACATTGTAATTTTCGAATTATTCAGCTTTAAAAATGCCATATTTTCAAACGCCGCCACAAACATTGAAAACGCGTTCTTATTGGCTAACACATTTATGACGTAGTCTTACTTGTTTTGGTTAGCCACCGGACGCCAGGCACTATTGTGTGTACTGGAATTTTTCACCGACTTAAAAAACTAATACAGTTTAGCGAACCCGGTTACGTAAAAGTTAATTCGAGGAATTCGCCTGTTGTTTTGGCATGCGTGGTTGTAGACTTGTTAACTAACAACGAAGATTTACTTCACTTGTGTTGATTTAAAGGAGTGAAGACAGCAATGTATTAGTAGGCCTAGCTCTCACACACTTTACACGACGTTTTAGTTATAGGGTTTGAGTTTATGTTAATTTAATTTAAATTTCAGAGAGATAATAACTTACTACGAATTCATTTTAATGTTTCAGATTCGGTATATAATCATAAGTTTAGGTTTGAAAGGTCAGCCGAACTATGTTCACATGCGTAAAACAAGTGAACCTATGGAGCTAATATTTGGAATGCGTTTAACCAAACCTGCCACAGACTGGTAATCAAATATTCTGGTTGCGCGAGTCGATAAAATAATATGGCAGGTCAATTATTTTAATACAAATAACAAGTAATTTAAATTTTTTCTTTCGGTAATTTTTACGTTTCCCGTGAACGGCATTAAGAACTGTGCTGCCACCTCGGGGCAAGTTTCGCAATACCCCGCCCACCCCACGAATTATCGGCCAATCACGGGTGCCTTGAACTCGCCTATTGGCTAATGACGTTGCCGCAGCTAGTGGAACAGCCATAACACTACAGCTACAGGGATTTCGTCGCAAACCTCAAGCTATTGACTACAATTTTTAACTTAAAAGAACTTATTCATTTTATGCTAACCACGTCATGTTTTACACAATACAGCATTACATACGTAAACTTTATTTTAGTCGTTAATAGCAGACTATTAGGTCTCTTATCGAAGGTTAATCCATGCAGTACGCCTTCATTTATCACATGGCACTGAAGTTAAGGTTTTATTCCGAGTAAATTTCATTTTATTTCTGCGCTAACGAACTACTATCCACATTTATGCTCTTCGGAGTTCAAGCCATACTCGATTGTACCGCATAAACTACTTTATTTACCACAATTTCACGACTTGAACTATGTTGCTGTCGTTTGTGTGTTACATGCATTAAAAATGTACAGTATCGTGACGTCACAGGGACATCAACGTGGCGGTTCACGTTTTGGCCATGCAAAACAGACTGCTCATTTTATTTAAGTTTTTCTCGAGTTGCACAGACGCAAATAAAGAAAGTATGGTACCGTTGTTCATTAAACTAAACGCTTTTTAAAATAAAAATATAATAAAAATAGGAATTTTCCCTAGCGTTGTAGATTCAGTATGTTAGAAGATAGCATCACATGAAGAAACAAAGCTGTATTTTCGTATGTTTATATCTACACGATCAGTGTGCATTTTTGTTGTTTATTTGCACCAAATTGAGGAAAGTAGTCTTATTAGTTAAGTTTGTACTTTCTCGATATGTGAATTCGCATATTAGTGCACGTACTAGTGTGTTTACTTTAAAAATAAAACTGTAATTTTTTAAATGTGGTCACTTACCTTGAGATTTTCCTCTCGACAAAGGACCGAAGAAAAATAAGATTACGTTAAGAGCGGCATTGGCACGTCTATTAAATGTCCTAACATCTCTATGCACAAACCACTGAACCAGCGAGTAGATTTTCTGTCGTACAAACAGCTTTCTTAGTTAGATTTTTACGAATTTGTAATTTCTTTTCATATATTTAACTAAATTTTTTATTACAACGGCATGAGAATGAAGATATTTTTACAAATTTGAAAATGTAGACACTGTATTTATAGCATGCTAGTTGTTTTGTAAACATCCGTTTCAGCGTTATTTATTTTACTTTTTTTATAGGTGAATATATCATGAACACATTTAATTATTTCTGAAACTTTTATTTAACATGTCGAAACGCAGATTAAATACAACAGGTTTTTCGCACAGAAAATATAAACGAAATTCATTTTATTTTACTAATGAAAATTTAATTTCGGAAATTAATTAAAAAAATATTGGGATGTTTGTAAATAACAACATAGTCAAAACTTCTGAATGTAAGTTTTTACCGACTTTCAAGGACGAATTTCGAAAAACCCTAAAACTGGTTTTTAGACATTTAACGGCTTTTCACCCCATTAATTTCCTAATTTCGAAAAATCTAAACAATTTTGAAATATGCATTTACTTAGGCAATGTTTTGAGGTAAAAATATGAACAATATATCATCAGATTTGAGAGTTATCGAGAATTTCGCGAAAACACGTTTTGCCCCTTTTCACCCCTTTAATTTTTTATTTTAGAAAAATCCCTACTTAGTGGGTGTCTACGCCGTAAGGGGATGCTACGTTGAAATTTTCACGTTTCTAGGTCCAGCGGTTTGGGCTGTGCGTTGATGAGTGCGTGGGTACTTCATTTATTGGCCAACGGTTGACTTGTAAACAGCAAGGAATATTTTAGATTCGTCGAAAAAATGTCATTGGTTAAACATAACAGTAAGAATCCCTTTGTGAATTAATTTTGCACAAGATGTCTCGTCATGCATAGTTTCTACTGTT
The DNA here is from genome assembly GCA_003012365.1 of Medauroidea extradentata. Taxonomy (NCBI): domain Eukaryota; kingdom Metazoa; phylum Arthropoda; class Insecta; order Phasmatodea; family Phasmatidae; genus Medauroidea; species Medauroidea extradentata. The sequence continues at coordinate 26,821 of PNEQ01038522.1, read as the reverse complement.
ATGTTATACGTTTTGTGCTTATGTTTTTTAATTGTGAACCAACCTTTACTTGGCTGAATTTTGCTGCACGCTCTTAACAAGTGCATCACAGGATGCATTTTCCTGAGAGCACAGCGCGTGTGCGAAAGCAGCAATTTAAACGTACATGAAAGTTATGGTACGTATTGTCACAGTAACAGAATGTTCGAGTGCATTCCTCTTGTGAACAGTCTATTCCAGGCGCTTGCAACCTGTGTATCTGTTTTGTTCCTTACGATGGTTTAGTTGAAAACCAATTATACCAACCCAAAAAAAGTTTCACACGACATGCGACGGAGAAGACTTACAAGGCTATTAGAATCCTGACTGGATTTATTTGCTTGGACATACTCCATTGCAAAATAAATGACTGTCAAAAGAAAACTAAAATATAAGATAAGAAAACATAAATAAGCAGAGTATGCTTTAGTCATCAGGATACATACACAACATGAAATTCCACAACTAGAATCGGGTCAGATAAAACAAGGAACAAACAGAAAATAAAATAAATAACAAAAATATAAAAAAGAAACCTAAGTTGACATGCGACACAACAATGAGACGAAACAAAACACAAAGATGTCGGACACAAACAGAAAAGACAACAAACGACACAAACGATGAGACGAAACAAAACACAGTAGTTTTCCAAACAGTCAGTATGAACGACGTTTTGGGAACTGGAATCTGTTCCCGTCATCAGGTAGACACACGGGGTTCAGGAACACGAGTGCACAGTTCTTTCAAAGATCATATACATGAGAAACCTCTTGACTCAAGCTGCGTGCAGCGTGTTCGGAGTTAGGTTTTTTCTCAGAGACCAGTAAACGTGCGTCCATAACGCTTAGTATTGAAAATAAAACACACTTCAGACTACTCGTGAATATGTCTTTTAAGACACCACTCACATTGGAAGCATCACTTTTAAGTAATGAAACTTCGCTAAAATTGGCTTTCCCTCTCGGTTGTTTCTCAAGATATATTTACCGAATTCGTTCAAAATTTAGGTCTACAATTACATTGGACATTGCTAAAGTGATGAGTTCAATAAAATGATGGGGTCACCGCTATAAGTCCCACAGAAAAAACGTTACGGCGGAAGCACTGCGCGCGTTTACGACTTTGGCCGTAGAGGCGATATTACAATAAATGTGCCGGCCGGCGTCGCTCGTAACGCCTCATCGATTTTCGCTTCGCACACACGAGCACGCCCATCACCAGACGGCCGCCTTAAGGGTATTCAAGTGCGATATAATCATAATTTTATATATTTATATGAAATAGTGTTGGTTTTGTAGACGATGCTTGTGAGTACAGTTTCCTCTTACAAAATAATTGTAGCTTTCATAGTTTTCTCATAACGGTGCGATAAACTCCAAATTTGCTTGTTCTGCTGCCATGCAAATAGTGAAAACCAACTTACCTACTTAAATAAAATAATTCACTGTGATATTACATCCCATGAGCTATGCAATAAAGAATTTAAAAGACCATAGTGTAATATTTGTAATTTTAAAAAAATCGCAAAAGTACAGGAAAAAAGTTGAAAAATCAGCAATTTTTTTTTTTTTTTTTAAATACAAAAATAGTTCATGGGATGTTTTAAAAATGTTTTATTACGTAGCCCGTGGCATGTTTGTTTACTGTGAATTATTTCATTTACATAAGTCAATTGGTTTTCACTATTTGCATAGCAGCAGAACGAGCTAATTTTGACTTTGACGTAACGTTATGTGAAAACTATGAGAGTTAACATTGTTTCGTAAGAGGAAACTGTACTCACAAGTATTGTCTACAAAACCAAAACTATTTCATGTAAATATAAAATTATGATTTTATCGCACTTGAACACCCTTAACGTAAGCGCTTGCGTTACCAAAAAAATAGAACGTGGGTTTCTTTAGGAAGTTCACTAGAAATATGAAAACTGCTTTCCAAGTAGTTAATTGAGGTTCGCATAAAAAAAATTACGGACAGGAGGGGTTGTAAGGACTTTTTATTTTTTACAGAAACCCGATTTTCCACACTATCTAATTACTTCATGATTTAATGACAATGAACTACGTTAACATATAACAAAATTGTAGTTACTGACATGCATAGTCCATGAAACACGAACACTACATTTAAGAACGACATTGGGCAATAAATGACACGGTAAAAGAACAGCCCGAGTAAATGTCCAAAACTTTGTGTGAGCGTGTGTGTGCTGCTCGTGTCCAGTGTCCACTAGTCAACATATGTTAGTGAATTGTAAATATTCGTAATAGTTGCTTTATTGTAACTTTCTATTTGGATGAAACTGGTTCACACGACCTTCGACGCCAGAAACGTTCTACCATCTACCACGTTTGTTGGCAGAGGGAGGAATGTAGTTTGGGAAAGAAAAAAATGTTTGTGTATACACACAAAAATGCCAGCACGTGGCACTAAACAAAAAAAAAAAAAAAAAAAAAAAAAAAAAGAAATACCAACAGCACGCGGTGTTCCCAAGCGGTCACCCATCCAAGTACTGACCACGCACAACGCTGCTTAACTTCGGTGATCAGACGAGAACCGGTGTATTCAGCGTGGTATGGCCGTTGGCGGGAGAGTGTGCTCCCCCCATTTTTTTATAGTGGGGTACCCCTTAAAATGATGCATATACGTAAAACAAACAAATAAAATAAAAATACAATATAGAAAAAGGAATGATTAATTTCATATTTATACTGACGTTAACTTGTACAACTGAACTTTCCTTACCGTAATGGTATAAATAAGTTTGAGTAAAATCTTCTATGCTCTAAGCCTACTTTAACTTAACTTTTTGGTTAAACCCCTGCAGACAGTGCTTTTTTTTACAGTATATATTTTAGTTATCTGGGTTATCAGAGTCAGGCAAGCTTCCTCTCCCTTCCAAGGTTCGGTCTTCTCCGCGATCGCTTGGGTGTTGTCATCTTTGCAACGATACTGAAACATACTTTCAAGTTCAGTGATGGCTTGTCTATGCCGTACTGTCCGGCAGGTAAGGTGTTGTGTTGTTCTTTGTGTTGTTGAGATCGAAATATGTTATATTTTATAACAACTTCCCGGCCATTACTTCGCCCGCTATTATTTTAAAAATTTTCAACGTTATTGTAATCTGGGTTCGATTCCCGGCAGAGAAAACCGGATTTTCACATGTGATAATCGTGCCTGTACAATACCGGAGTTTAGTTGATTTTCTCAGGGATCTCCAGTTTTCCCAACCCTTCAGAGGGCGTGGTACACAATGCAACGCTAAAAGCATTAATCTATGACTGTAGGTTTCTTGAAGCCAATTTGCAAAAATTAAACAATAGCAAATCTAGACAATAGTATTAGCCGACGTTTTAAACAAAATTGTTTCCAGTGTTACGAACTTCTGAGGCACAGTCTCCGACGCCGGAACCTCGTTCATTTAACTGCGGCGCAAGAGATCACGCGTAACGAATTAGTATTTCTTGATAAATATTTACTTATAAAGTTGGCAAATGCCATTATCTAGGATTGTCATTAAGTATTTTATCCATATTGGCTTCGAAAAAAAACGTAGTAATCAATTGATGTTTTCAGCGTTTATTTATCTACCACGCACTCTTCAATCCTGGCGTTTCTCCATATCCACCTCACGTCACTCCTCATCGCCTCTCAGAACCTTATATGTTAACAGGCAGTGCCATAACTTGATACAATGACGGGAGATGGGAGAGGAGTCAGCCACCCAACATTCGCCTGGAGCGAATTTCGGGAAACAATGGAAAACCGAAATAATGATGGCCGGAGCCGAGGATCGAACCCGAGTCTTGCCGATTGCGAGTCCAGCGTGTTTACCTTTGCGCCACCTCACTCTTTTATTATTATTATTTCCAGGTTAATCCCCCCCCTGGGTTTCTGCAGATAGTTTCTATTTCCAACATCATTTCGTCCTCACCAGCACTCTAGTTCTCGCTGAATACCCGTTCGGAATATGTTTTAGTAATATGTATTTTTTTTTTGCATTAGAACCCAAACGTCGGTTATCTCCCCCCTGATTGAGTTGTAATTGCCTGAATGCAAATAATGTTTTATCGAATGTCATGCACAGCCAAGGGCTCCATCACGGTATAGGGCCAAACAAAACGCCTAAATTATGACCGGGTCGGATTCTACCAACATAGCAGAAGAGTATTAAATAAGTTTGAATCTGTAATTAAACTACAGTTTTATATTAAGTTTAAAAAATGTTTTTTAAAAATTTTACAACATTAAATATGTAAAATAATGCAACTGCGCAGTTTTCGAACCTACGATGTTTAGTGAGAAACTGCAAGGTATTTGTTCAATGTGACAAAATTTGAAGGAAAAAAAAGTGAATTTGACATTTTAAGTTGATGGTACTGGATCTCGCATGAAAATTCGACTGAGGATAAAATAAGTGGGTTGAAAATTAACGTTGAGTGACGGCAGACGTCTTTATGTTTCTCTAAGGCACAGCCCGGAAAGATTGCATTGGAACTAATTAGGGGGTTTACCGCCCAGACAGTTGACTGTCGACCTTCTTGACTTGCTTCTCCCGCGTCACACGACACGTCAGACTTTGCGACGTTGCGCAAGCGTCGTGAAGAGTTACGCACGCTTTCACTTGGTTGGGCCTAACTGGTTGTAGTAGACGCTGCGGCGAGGAAGGTCGGTTGTGATGCTGTTGTGGAGAGGGGAAGGAAATCGGTTGTAATAGGCGTGTTGGAGGGGGAGGGGAGGGGGTGAGGCATTCCGGATAGAGACGTGTTACTCATTCTGTCCAGAGTCGTTGATCCTTTACCGCCGCTGGAGTGGATGGATGCATGAATCAGCGGGCACCATCTGCGTCACGCGTCAGTGTTGCCAACGTCGGCCGTTCCAGGAATCCGCGCGCGAGAACGAGGTTACCTTGGCATCTCACCTGCTCCAGGGCTGAGCCGACCAAGCCACCGGCAGACACTTCATGTAGAGGGAGAGGAGGCAGATGCCCCTCCCTGAATTTGGAATGAAGTGTGTGTGTGTGTGTGTGTGTCTATCTGTACCTCGGAGGCATAAGACACTATATCACAAAAGTAATATATTTCAGGAGAGGAGTGAATTCAGCTATTTAATACCTAAAACCGTTGTTTTTGAACGCAATACGGACTTTGTGTTGTATGCCACTAGAAAGTTCTTCAATCTGTGGTAATGATCATGGTAAAAAGTGCATTTTGATAAAAAGTGGTCGTAGTGTCTTATGCCTCCGAGGTACATATGTGTAGTATTTTGTGCCTCCGAGGTACAGATAATGGCTATTTCCGAATTCATAGGATTAATCCTCGGATTCCTGAATCCTTGCAGCCTTAATAGCAATGCATCCTTCACGATAAGGGTGCATTTGTATATAAACATACCTTCCAAATTCCTAAATATGTCCCAATTCGAACAAATGACAATCGCTAGGGCGTAAGGATGCGTACCACGCTTCCTTTTAGCCAAGGATGTGTGGAAGGGTGCATTTTGGATCCTCGGTAGAATTCGGACACTTATCAAAAATGGCCTCATCCTTCATGATGCACTTTTTAAGGATGCGAGGCTGCGAGGGATCCTTCAAGGTAGTATTCGGAAACAGCATAGTATTTTGTGATGCATTCTCATCATCAAAATGTAACTATGCTCTGTACTCTTGGGTTGCATTATAGTTGTTGCCTAATGCTGTGATTGTTCTGTTTGTGTAATGTACATTTCTGACTTCTCAGTATTAAAAACATGTATTATAATATTTACTGATCGATAAAAAAATCGGTATGTGTGGAAACAGCTTATTCATGAAAATTCATTAATTATATGCGAAAAAAGGACTAAGTACACAACATGAACATTCCTTACAGCATTCTCCCAAATGCAACAAGGCTACTTTAGCAAAAAAAAACTTGCCTTATCCCCCTCCCCCACCCTAAGAAAAATGTGAAATGACGCCCCTGAAGCCACGGAGTTTAAATGGTGAATAAATGTTAAAATTAATTACTTTCCAGTGGACTAATTTTAAAGACACTTATTTTAAACCAAACATTGTTATACGTAAAAGTAGGCCTAATCTAAATATATAGTTACTGGCATGTGAGAATTTTGCGATGTATTCTATTTTTAACCGACTTAAAAAAAAAGGAGGAGCTTCTCAATTCGGTAGTATTTTTTCATGTCGATTACCTCGGAGCTCCGTGAGGAGCTCCATCATTTATAAACCTATTTTGAATTTTTTTTGGAAAGGCTATTTTTCAAAGGGGTCCTATTTTAATTTCATCGGCATTGGACCTTTCATTTCAAAGATACGCCAGGGAACTACTCAATATCGAATAGGAAATGGATAGTGATTGAGATCTTGGTATGTTTATGATAAGACTAGGTGGGTACCAAACTATGGTTAAGAAAGTTCTTGACTGACTTGGACTGCTAAACCAAAACGGAACTCCTTAACGACAAAGAGCCCTCCATAAATATCAAAGAATAATCAAAATTTACAAAAAATAACACCCACTTCAAATAAATCAACTTTGAAAAAAAAAAAGAACTAAAAAGTAAAAATGTTTATGTTATTTTTTAGACTACTTGGAATACAATCAGTTCGTTACGACAATAACATACAATTATTGTAAAAGTAGGAGTCGGCGCCCGCAGGACTACACAGTACTATGCACCTACTTAAACAGCATCCGTGTAACAAATCTCTGATGATAAATATGTCACAGCAATTAAGCAACACGCCTGTTAGTTCGGTTACACGCCTTGCAAGAAAGTCGCAATGCATGCATATGTTTCAGGCATTACAAAAAAATACATTAACTTTACATTTTAATTTCACGAAAACGGCTAACTTTATCAATTTTCGACAAGACGACATTTATATTACTCTTCCTCGCCTGTTTAATATTATGTAGCATAACATGAATTACAGTGAAGTGTTTCGAAGTTACAAGCAGAATAATACTGTTGTGCCCCATTTGAACAAGGATGGGCCAATGATATTACCAAACCAACTGCTGAGATTGAAGTAAACTCAATTCAAAGACACTGTACAAAGTGTCGTTATTTAATGTTAAGTAGTTGTTGAAATTTTAATTAAAACGTAATTTGAAAGTATATTTCCAGGGTAGCATTACTACCACCATTTCCACTTTAGGGACAAACTGAAAACACATTTCCGACATGGTTTTTTGTGATTTATTACCCACACGAAATTAACACACTCCGTCCTGACTCATCCGGAATGTGTATATATGTGTGTATGTATATATATATATATATATATACATATATATATATATATATATATATATATATATATATATATATATATATATATATATATATATATATATATATATATATATATATATATATATATATATATATATATATATATATATATACATATATATAGGCTGAGTCAAGACGCAGTGTGTGTATATATATGTGTGTGTGTATATGTGATATATATGTATGTATATATGTGTGCGTATATATGTATATATTGATATATATGTGTGTGATATATGTATACATATGTGTATATATGTGATATATATGTATACATATGTGTATATATGTGATATATATGTATATATATGTGTGTATATATATGTGATATATATGTGTGTATATACTTGTATGTGATATATATGTGTGTATATGTGTTATATATATATATGTATATATATAGGTACATATGTATGCAGCATGAGTCAGGACGCAGTGTGTGTATATATATATATATGTGTGTATGTATGTGATATATATGTACATATATGTAAGTGTGTGTGAATATATGTTATATATATATATAGCATGAGTCAGGACGCAGTGTGTGTGTATATACATATGTGTATGTATGTTATATATATAAGTGTGTGAATATGTGATATATATATGTGTGTATATATATATATATATATATATATATATATATATATATATATATATATATATATATATATATATATATATATATATATATTCCAGAAACAAACTAACAGTAAGCGCACTACGCGAATCCTGAGCTTAATTGGAGATGAAAATGTTAGTGGCAAAATGTCGTACGATGCACATTGTGGCAACACAGCACTCTAGATAGTCCCTTCTTGCGCCCCACAGATATCTTACTTATCTTACTACTACTGTTCTGACCTGCATGTTATTGGTGAAGGTTAAAATTCCGAAGTTTCCAAACATGACACATTTACTTAACGTAAAGTATATACAATAATAGCTGGACGTGGCTCGCTAGAGCGAGCGAACTACCCCCGTGCAATGTTGCCACATTGTACTCGTAAAAATGTAAAAGCACTAACATTTTCGTCTTCAATTTAGCCCAGTATTCACGTGGTGTGCTGGACATCCGGTATACTGTAACCCAAAAATGACACCATTTAAAAGTTGCAGGCGCAAACATTATTGCTCAAATTTGGATTACGTTTGTCAGTCTGCATCAGTCCAGTGTCTGAGATGAAGATCCATCGCAGTCGTGTTGGAACAGAAACAAGACGAGCTGCTGTTACTTTGCGGCATACACTAGTTTAGAGTGTGAAGAGCCACCTTCCAAACTCAAATGCTGAAATAGGTGTTAACGCCAAGCATGTTGCCTCACCCTCGTCGGAGAACCTTTTTTCGGATGTCAAAGCCGTTGCTGGTATGTCCACGACCGTTTTAACAGGCGTCAAGTAGACTTTGCTCTTATGGCGGATTGCACAGTCGCATTAGGCGCTTATGAAAATTCACGAGAGCAGTGTAGGTCAGGAAAAATTTCAAGTTTTGGGTGTTTGAAGTATTACCCCAGGTAAGCTAACCCGTGTTCGAAATTTCGAACGATGGCCTCTTTGTCAACTACAAAAACTAATACTTTATTTAAATACAAATATAATATCGATGGCTTAGAATGAAAACACCGTAACTACAAGATATAAAATATTGTAAAATTTGGGCGAAAAAATCAAACGTTTTTATATTATTCAAAACTTTTTTTTTGTAAGCAAGAAATTTAAATCGCCTTATTTAAATTATTTCATTCGTTAAATTTTAAATGGCTAGTTACTTTTTTTTGTTAACTTTTGCAGACCATGTCAGATTTGGAGTCACGAGATTCTCATTCTAAGCTATCGATATGTGTAATGAATACGCTGTGGATGTAGCACTTAACTATATATTTATAATGCAGACAATACATAGGTTTATATTCTTTGGATTCCCGTCATTTTAAAACCTATTGCAGGGTTTATAAAATCTTGGTCGCGCTACTCCAGCGATCGAGTTTTCGTAAGCGCCTATTGAGTAAAGTCTAATGTCCTGAGTGAAAGCGAGAAATTTTCACTCTACAGAAGATAAAGAAGTGAATTCTACTGGAAAAATTAGGAGTTCCTTTAGGAGTCGTCAGATCCTCCAAGATTTCATCAAGCTGAATGTCAGTAACGGCGGCCTTTAATAGAGGTTGAAATGCCACATTGGGGGGGGGGGGGGGGAGTTTTTACTATGAACTATTGAACTTGCTGATAATATTTTTGAGAAGGAACGTGATGATAGTGTTAGAAGAAACCGAACTGGTAACTAAGAGATAATTTGAATTCGCTGAACATCGTAGTAAGAAAGTGATGTTTTAAAACAGTATTTTTGTTTTCAAACAATACGGTTACGAGATCACGTTATACAAAAAAAAATCGACGACGTATTTCTACTACTTTTGTTCTGCCATTTTGGTAACCTTGCTGCATGTGAAAACACACATTATTACGTGGTGTCTTACCAGTGGTGTAGCCAGGATTTGTGTTTGGGGGGGGGGGGGGGGGGGTCTTAAAATGGGAAATTTTATAAAGGGACACAGACCCCTCACAGTCAATGTGAGGGGGGGGGTCCGGAGGTCCTCCCCCGGAAAAATTTGGGTCTTACAAGGTGCAAAATCATACTATTTAAGCAGTTTTACTATAGAAAAATTGAATATACCAGTTTATACCAGTTGTATTAATATAAAGTTTTCTTTTTTTCAGATGAAAAATGTTTGGCTAATGATTGCCCCGAAAACTCCCTAACAGATTTACTAGTATTAATCTAGAGAAAATGTGATACATACATACGACATTTATAGATAAATTCTAAATTGCATGGTTTAATTTATTTGTCCTTCATATTTCGGGTGGAGGGGGAGGGGTTGAATTCAGAACCACCCTCCCTGTTTTTTTTTTGTCAACGCCCTTGTGTCTTACGGTGAAACCCAGCAATCGTCCAAAATGTGTTTTCTCTTTCGGAAGCCAGGACATTGGGCGAAGGTGGAATAGTTTAGTTTGAAAAGCAAACATTCCTAGCATGCTACAACGTATTTGAAAAGCATGGCAGGCGGTACCCTTAAGATCCTTGTTACCAATCACAGGTAAACTAACGAGGTGGCGTAACGGTAACACGTCGGACTAGCACTCGTGAGGAACCGGGTTCGATCCCCGGCTCCGGCCATCCTGATTTCGGTTTACCATAGTTTCCCGAAATCGCTCCAAGTGAATGCTGGGATGGTTCCTTAACAAAGGCCATGGCCGACTCCTCTCTCAGCTGCTGTCATTGTACCAAGTTGTGTCACCGTCTATAATGACCTCGCTGTCGACGAGACGTAAATCCCAATCACTTACACAGTTACCAATCACAGGCATCTAAGGTTTCATTAGCAAGTAAGTATAGAATTATTTACTGATAACGTAATATTATTTTTGGAGGAACAGCCACCCGTATAAAAACTATACGAGTAGTAGTTACCCCATCTTTTTAACTTACGCTCTCTCTCTCTCTCACACACACACACATCATACAAAATGGGCGTCCTTGAAAGTTCCTCAGCAGCTCCGTGCAGTGAATCACTACAGAACGAGCAAGGAAGCAGTTTACGACGTACAGGCGGTACAACAAATTACGACACTGACTTTTATTTTATTGCACAGTGTATCCCAATCCCTTTCCGTCTAATAAAAGACATATTGAGAACAGGCCACAGTGGTTCCAGTGGACTCCGAACCATAGATGAATTACTTATGAACGGAGAGGTTGAGCGACATTACCGTGTCTGCTGTTAATGAAGAAGTTTTGAAACCATCCAATCTTTGAATACCAAAATTCTTTGACTCGAACGCCAATGTTTTTAACCAACGAGGAGAGATACTATTATAAGTTTAACACCAATATCTGTCAGACTGTGGCTTCATAGCTCCCAAACTAATCAGGGGCGTCATTTAGGGCTACAGGGGGGGGGGGGCACATGCCCCCCCTAGATTTAGAATTTTATGTGTATAAATATATTTTTTGTATTTTTAAATGTAAATAATGCTAACTTAAGGACATAAAACTGAAGTTTTATTATTAAAGTATCTAATTTATACATGCTTAATTAATAAAAAAGATGCAACAAAGTCACTGTCGCCAGAAAACAAAATCTTGCCCCTCCCCCCCCTAGAAAAACCTGAAATGACGCCCCTGAAACTAATGGACCTATTTCAATGAATATTTTTTAATGAAGAACTAGTTACGACAAAGAATTTTTTCTTATTTCTTTAATTCACACCAGGGCTTTAAATGGCGCAATGCTGATTGCTGACGTGCAACTGATTATAAACAAGATCACGGTTTTACTAACAAGATTTTGCACAAATTCTTGTCATAATACCAAACGATAATAATAATAATAATAATAATAATAATAATAATAATAATAATAATACGACTTTATTAAGGCGCAGTTAAGGCGATGTTGCCTTGTCTTACACAGGACCATAAAAATTTCAGTCTACAGTTTACAATTATTTTATGACATTTCAAACTTAAGTCTAAGGTAATACTAAAATTAAAAAGCAATAATGAGCTAGCGATGTATCATGAGAGAACTAAGACAACATGATAATTAAATTAAAATTTACTCAACATAAGAGTAAAGACATCGTGTATACTAATACAAACTAGATTAACAGAGTTCAGTGAGAAGCTGGAAGAAAAAGACTGTAACAATTAGATTAAATAAAGTTAAAAAATAAGTCTAAATACCAAGATGGCCGAGATTTTGAGCACTACATATTAAATGCACAATAAACGATAACTGTATGGTAAAAACAACTGCTAAATACTGGTAAATGTTAGAATAATTGCGATTTCGATTGACATTTTATTAGATTAGACTAAACCAGTTAGGTGTGTGTCAGTCTGTAAAATGGCGCCATTTTCTGAGTCGTTCAGTTTCGTGGATTATAAGTCTCGTGTACACAGATCTGCGTTGGTGAACGTCATGCTGTGCGACTAGTCTGCTGTGGCCAGCTCACTCTCCAGATTTTACTCCAGTTCCGAACGTCTGGGATGCATTATTATTGATCATCTGTGTGAGTTCGTCTCATGTAGTTGTACAACAGTACTGGCAGTTCAGGGAGACCATACACCCTACCAGCATCCTTTAATTATACATGCACAATCCCGTATTTAATTTTGACCGATCTCCTGGTTATTTTGACAAGTTTATTTCGTCATATACAACGTGTGCATGAAAAAAAAAAAGTTACAATATTTGTAATACTATTCCTTCAAAAAGACTGTGTAAAATTATGTAACGCAAGTTTTTGGTTGCTATAAATCTTAAGGGGGAAATCTGCGATTGAAATTTGACATTGAAAACCATCATTTGTTAAAATAACCAAAGTAATAGAGAACATCCTTCCTCCTACGGTTTAATAATGGCAAAACCGGCATCTTTGAATAAATGGTTTCGAATACCATTCACCGTTATGGAATAATGGGGTTGCTGGAATCTCCTGTGTAACGCGTGTTGCCTACCTGTAAGGTCCCACTTTTTCTGCGTTCATTTTCTCGAAAACTTTTCACTGGCAACAAGGCGATAGCTTTTTTTATTGAGACAGCCTTCTGTAAACTATGTCATTTAAATGACAAAAATGCAGTGGTAAAAAATGGCTTGACCAACCACGTTATCTATTAAATGTACAGAAATTAAAAAAAAAAAAAATTATGGACTACAGATCTTTTTATTACTAAACCGCACCGGGGAAAACATTATTTATTCCTCCTTACGTTTGACTATTTTAATAACTGTTGTATTTTAATCGCGAATTCCTCGCTTCAAATTTGTGCCAACCAAAAACTTTCATTGCTTTAAAGTTTACCTAATTATTTTTACAGTAAATCACCTCGTAAAGTTTGTAACATACTTTCGTGAACATGCAGTATAATGATGCCATGCTCGGCTTTGCTGTGCTATTTTTTTTATAATGCCGTATAATTAGATGTAAATGTAGCATGTGCCCAAAAATACAACTCAGATGTTTTGTGAATGGTAAATTCATCAGCTAAAACTGGCAATGAAAACGACCGTTTCAGCGCAGAGCCCTACATTAGCGTAACCTTTTTTCTATGAAACTTATGACGTTCAGATAAGCGAATACTGCTCTGTTTCTGCGTAACGAATCAAGGTTTTTTCTGATAGAGCAGTCTGTTTTTTTTTTTTTTTTTTTGCCAATTTGACGGATCCCAAAAACACGCTTACAACACGGGTGCTGTGTTTTTGAACTCGGAGAAGCACAGTTTGAAAATTTTCGTAAATGCATTAAGATATTGGGATTGAGTAGTTTAACGTGTTAGCAGTTTTGCGTATGACAGAATACGCGTGCCATCACACAACACCGTCCGTTTGTTAGGAGAGTACTTCACTTAAGGGGCCTGCCTATCTGCATAACTGCATTGCAGTCGGTTAGTAATGCATGTTTTTTCCTTTAGACTTTTTAAAATGCCATACGAATGCAGGACATAATGCCTAAGGGCGTAGTGCCTAAAACGAACCAGCTCAGACGTAATGCCTGACAACACAGTGTCTTAACAACGCAGTTCCTAACGGCGTAACGCCTAACGACGTAATGCCTAAAAAGTGAGTTAGGCATTACGCCGTTTGGCATATTTGTCTATAAATAAAACACATTTCAGAAAAAAAAAATCTTTCAATTCCTTTCAAAACGTCACGCTCATTTGGGATACTATTTCCCAGACTACGAATCTATTCCAACACAATCTTCTTTAAACTAACTTATCTCAGAATAACCTAACTCAACCTAATATATCTCAGTGTAATCTATACCGACTCTGCTCAGCATAGGTAACTCGAAAAGACACAATCCAACATAACTACCTAACCAAATCCAATTCAACCTAACGTAACCCAGCCCAAATCTAGCTTGCTTTAACTTTTATGAGCCTGCGTTAGCATGGAGCACTAACTTGCACAACCATGCACTAATCTACACTAATCTGCACTAACTTTCATTAAAGTTCATCACATTGCACTAGCCTGCACTAACTTACTTTAGTATACACTATTGGAAGAGCTGCATTAACTTGCACTAGCCTGCACTAACTTGTACAAACATAATCTTCGCCTAATTTACACTTACTCTGATTAGCTTACACCAACCTATCAACACTTAAACAACTGTAACGTAACATAACCTAAGGTACCTAACCTACACCAAATTAACCTACCCTAACCTCACCTACCCAACCGAACCTACCTACAGTAGTAAAGGCGGGGTACAATGGTTGTGAGCAAGGAATTGGTTGCACGAGTCTGTGTTGTAAGCAACAAAGAGTGTGTATTTGCCGAATTAAAGAGGAGGAAGCGGAAGCTGGTCTAGTCTCGGGCAGCTGGCGTTGTGGTTGTGTCAGGGGCGTCATTAGGGGCCACAGGATTTAGAATTTTATGTGTATAAATACATTGTTGTATTTTTAAATTTAAATAATGCTAACTTAAGCACATAAAACTGAAGTTTTATTATTTAAGTATCTAATTTATACATGCTTAATTAATAAAAAAGATGCAACTAGGTCACTGTCGCCGGAAAACAAAACCTTGCCCCCCCCCTCTCCCATAGAAAAACCTGAAATGACACCCCTGGATTGTGTATATGTGAGATCGGCGCGCGATAGCGGTTGAATTGGCAGCGGATTCTGTGACCAGAGCACTTCAGCGCTCCTGTTTACAACAGTGTTTGCAAACATGCTGCAAGTAGGCTGAGGGCGTTCGCACATTTCTGGAGGAAAGTTACAGGGTTTGTTCACAGGATGTTTACCTCTACCACTATTTCCTGATTTATCTCGAATTACTATGAAATCAAAAGAAATTGTATTTATGCGCACTATGGACGATATTTAATTTATTTTGAAAGAAAATTACGAAATATTGATTTTTCATTTTATGGACCTGCATAATTAAATTTCTTTCTACAATTTAGCCTACTATGTTGTACATGTAAAAACATACTGACAGCAGTAAATTTTCCAACAAGCAGTTTTTTCTTTTATAAAGTTCAATTCATTTCTTGATAAGCAAATACATAATTTCGTAACTCCAGGCTGGTGGCTAATTATATTCACTGAATTACTGCATTTTAGCGATCTCTTGTAAACGCAAACAGTTTCTGCAAACGCTTGATAACAGCTTGTGAACAATTCAACCGTTAAAATACGCCTAATGTTTGCACCCTGTTACACTTAAACTGTTGCCTCGTGAATAGAGGTGCGGATTCATCTGGCAGTACCTTAGAATTCTCAGGCCTATACACGCATTGGTCCCAATGTATTATCCATCACTAGGGCCACGATTTTGCCGCGAAAATATTTTTGCCCCTCTTTGTTTCAGTGTCTCACGTGCACATCGGCAGCTTTACATCATGGTTATCGGCATAGTGTTTTTTTTTAGACACGTTTCTCATTTGACTGCACCAATCAGAATAAGATTATTGTATGTCCGTACGTCTGTAATTAGCCAAGGTAAGTGAGGGTAAAATCATCCAATCACAGACGATGTAGCAGAGCTGCAGATGTGCACATGACGCATTGAAATCAAATGTCGCGAAAATATTTTCGCCATTAAATCGTTACTCTATCCATTAACCTCTAACCGCCTTTAAGTTAGTAGCACGCGACAATCCTATGAATTATTTCCTCATTTACTACTGGCCTGCAGCAGTCCAAGGCTTGTCATGACAGCCGTCGGCCAATCACAGAATAGACAGTGAAGTATACGGTCTTGACATTCTATCTGGCGTAGAAAACATCTGAGAATTTGATGTACCTCTCCTCATTAACAAGTGATTTTTTATTGTTCTGGAAGCAGTCTTTTTTCTCTCTTTCTATCCCTCTCTCTCAGTAACTTACATGTAAGTAACCCTAAGGGCCGATTGCAGAGTCATACTGAGTAAAATCCAAGGCCTATCTGAGTGAAATGTGAGAAATTTTCATTGCAGAGACGAACAGTGAGTGAAACGTAAGAAAAAACTAGGAATTCTTAAGTTGTCCTCAGACCTTCCTTAAGATTTTCTCAAGCTGCAAATCAATCATGGCGGCCGTAAATAGAGAAGGTACATAACCATGTTGTAAATGAAAGACTGCACTGGTATCTACAACATAATTTATATTGGTTGTACATTTTTACATTAAAACGATCTCGTGTTTTTAATGGCACTTTTGTTTTCAAACAAAATGGCTACGATACCATTATAAAAACAAAATCAACGACGTATTTTTACATGTTTATTTTGCTTTTTTTTTTTTTTTTCAACTTTACAGTACGCGAAACACTAAATATAAATTATCAAATCTCCGCCATGTAAGTTTCTTCATTATAAAAGGAAAATAGTAAATATTTTAGCTACATTCGCAAGTCGATGCATGAAGAGAAATAATTTTTCTCGCGAAAATTGTGGTAACACTTCAGCTCAACTGAGATATCTCCGTATCCTAACTGTGCAATGCAGACGAAAATTTCTCAGATTTTACTCACGTTCTTCTTAGTTTTGCATATACCTCAAGATTTTCCTCACATAACTCTGCAATCGACCCTAAGTTAACCTAAATAGCCTTGTTCTTATCAACAGCATTTCCTAACAAATATCGATTGTTGACACACAAGGCTGTTATAAACTCAACTGGATCTCACACTTTCTCTCCCTGTACAACTAATAACCCGTTCTCCGTGTAAACTGCAGCATATGTGTAACGAAATTGTCTACGCTGTGCAGATTTCTTACGCAAATACAAACATTCAAAGTCTTCGTTTATTTAAACAAACAATGTTCAGTTTAAATTTAACACATTAAAGCAATCATAATGAACCTCGACTAAAACGTGCCATCAGAACCAGTGGCGGATTTAGAAGCAAATTTTGGATAGGGAAGAGGGGCCCTTGCGAGATTTTATGCATTGTAAAAAATACCAGCCATCTCAAAAGTGTTGTTGGTTACTGTTACAGAACATTGAAAATAACATACATACAAGTCGAACATATTAAATGTTTTTAGTTCATCATGGAACAAAACTCCAGTTTCCTTGAGGCGACTGGACATACTTTAGTAACATAATGTTCAACACGATTTGTGAAAAAAAAAAAAAAGGGGGGGGCTTTCAAGCCGGTAGTCCCCCTTACTCTAAATCCGTCACTGAACAAGTCGAAAGTACGAGACATTGAAACCACTTACTTTCCAGGAAACGCTATAACGTAGATTTATTAAAATCAAGTTGTAACGTGCAACATTATGTATCCATTTAAAATATATAAGTTTAGACGTAAAATGTAATTTGAAAATAAATAAAAGAAGGCGAGGTGAATTGAGACGGAATCTGTTCTCTGAGGGCGGAGCTTTGAAGGATGCTCGACACTGATTGGCCGGAGGCACCTCCTCGTGACCACTGGACTGGGAGGGTTATTTCCCGCCAAGACAGGGAAGAGGCGCGATAGAGAAAGTGGGTCGTGGCATTTGGCTGCGGATGTCGAGGGAGAACGAAGGTCTCCAATTTTCAGCTATTTGTTTCGGATATTAAGAATGCGTGGTAGATAAATGAATGCCGAAATCATCAATTCATTTCGACGCTTTTTTCGAGGCCAATATGGTTAAAATACTCAATGACAATCCTATATAATGGTATTTGCCAACTTTATGAGTAAATATTTATCCAGAATTACTAATTCTTTACGCGTGATCTCTTTCGCCGCATTTAAATACGCGAGGTTCCGGCGTCAGAGATTGTGCCCCAGAAGTTCGTAACACTGGAAACAATTTCGTTTAAAACGTTGGCTAAAACTATTGTCTAGGATTGCTATTGTTTAATTTTCGCAAACTGGCTTCAAGAAACCTACAGTTTTAGATTAATTCTTTTGGCGTTGAATTATGTACCACGCCCTCTTAAGGGGTGGCGTTAGGCACCCCGTGATAACAATAGTCGTGAATGATTTTTGCTTTATAGTGGAATTGAAAGCAAAGAGTAGACCCCAGAGTATTTGACGTTCATCTTCTTGAAATAGTTAAGATCGGTATTTTCTTGCACGCCCTACGAGAGCAGTTCTCTATTAATTCACTAAGCCAGGAAACATTCAGTTTTTTTTATTGTCGAGATAGATAAACCCCGTGTTACCTGTGTGGTACATACGAGGAACGTAGTAGAGTGAAGTAAATAGATTTTGGTTAGCTCTCAACATCTACTGTCTATCAGCGTTCAAGTGAAAGCGCGTGAAGCACATGTAAGTGATCGAAGGTAAGGTCTGTCAATGAAAACACGCAGTGTTCACGTGATTGCAGCTTGTAATCAGGGGTATCCAGAATGCTCGCCACGTGTAGTGACCGACAGGTGCTGAGTGTAGAATACCATGCATTAATTGGTGGTATAGGCCGTTCACTATGAACTAAGCACTCAGCAGAACTTGTAAATACGTTTTATTGGGACAATATATGTTAACATTTGAGTGTGTTTAAACATTTACACTGGTTTTTAGCTACACGGAAGTTTTTATACTAAAAATACTAAAGATGGCTGCAAAACGGCTGAAATAAAACTTTATGCGGTGCTCACTTTGTGAACGGCCTATATTTAGGCTAGTATGAACACGCAATGTCGTGGGAACCTATGAGAGTGAATGAGATAGGTATGAGTCCCCCCACCCTTCGGGTGACGATGTAAAAATAGGCCTGTATTTTTACCAACGCTTGATTGTATAAAGGAGGGAGTACGGTATGACGGCCCGACCTTGGCTCGGGGTCAACAAGTGACGTCATGTACGCGGACCAACAAGCAAGTCAAGGACATTAGCCGGCGCTATAGCGGGGATCTCCCTGCTGTCTGCGGCGTGTGTGAACTCGCTTGTTTGTCATGTCGTAGCACGCCGTGTGATTATTACACACTGTTATGACACTACTCATTGAGACAGTTCTACGGCTGCTCCTGGCCAACCATGATTTTGATTGGACGGAATTAAGAGGAGTCTTCGCCGGTGTGGAATGTTCACATTTGACGCGTGGGAACAGCGTAGCGATAAGAGCCAGTGTTCCACGCTTGACTAGAAGCATATCGCCTCTATTCGCAACGCGCCAGACTGGCGTGCAAGGTTTCCGTTGTAGACCTTTTCCTATGAGACTTTAAGCGGTGACCAAAATATTTATTTTTGGCTAGTATAAAGCAAATGCCAACGTACGCGCCTCGATTTACTCTTTACGAGTCAGATGATTTTTTTTTTTTTCGGAGTTAAGCAGTCTTAAAAAAGAACCGTTTCAGCCGTTTTGTGAGGCCCGAAAAACACGATTCTAACAAGCGTGCTGAATATTTAAAATTATAGGAGCGTAGTTTCAAATGTGTGTTCCTTTCGTAGATAAACGTGACATGAATATGTTAAGTAGTTTTGCGTAAAACATAATACTCGTGACAAGCTACAACACCGTCGTACGCGCCAGGCGATGACTTTTTTTTTTAAGTAGACTATTTCGTCAATACACAAGTAAAACGTAAAGTTAAAGGAACGGCGGCTGGAAAACAAATGAGAATCGTTTGACGAAACGGAAGTGTTGTGTTGTAAATCATGTCTTAATAGCATGTCACGAAAATGTTCCTAAGATAAGTCCAGCTATTATTACATTTATCAAATTTTAAAACATTTAGCATGCAAACACTAACGTCATCTATTTACAAAACTTACAGTTCATTTCCGAATATTGCTCCAATTTTATTTACAAGGTTTTCCGAGGCGATCCGGGTTCGATTCCCGGCTGAGTCGGTTCCGAATTTTCGCATGTGGGAATCGTGCCGGACGATGCCGCTGGCCGGCGGGTTTTCTCGGGGATCTCCGGTTTCCCCCGCTCTTTCATTCCGGCGCTGCTTCATACTCACCTCATGTCACCCCAGCGCTAAAGACCTAGATTTTGAGCGTTGACCAAAATCTCTCACTCACACCGAATACGTTTAAGACAAACATGTTTTATTTTTTCATAAAATCCTAGTACTGCAATATAAACCGATACTTTAAAATTAACAGTTTTCATTATTTCAAACTGGTTCTCCGTAAACGGTCGTCTTGTTTATCGGAAATGTGAAGTCAAGGCTACTTGACTTAACATTGGCGATTTTACTGTGTGCGACTCCATAAGAAGTCGTGTATTTAAAGCTATCATAAAGTCAAATGCTAAAGTTTTTCACTATGTAACCACCCTTAAGCAGAAGGGAACCAACCCTAACGAAGTAATATATTTTGAGATAATCATACTAAGTAGTAGAACATGTCAAATATATACAAATAGGTCGTTCGGAATAAAGTGAGCACTAAAGATTTAACCTTTGAAAAAAAGTCACTAGCCGTTACTGCATATGATTCAACGTTAACAATAGTTACCTTACTGCTTGTATGGTTGGCAGCGTATTGCAGTAAGTAGTTCCGTGTATTTTCCTATTTAAATACAGCAATACTGAAATAAAATGAAATATATTTGACGTAGCTATGTTTTATATAATTAATAAACGTTGTTTTGTCAAACTATATAGGTTCCTATCGACTGCACAATTTATCTTAAACGCGCAAGCATTAAGTGACGTGTCCAGATAAGTCAGACA
Source organism: Medauroidea extradentata (assembly GCA_003012365.1). NCBI lineage: Eukaryota > Metazoa > Arthropoda > Insecta > Phasmatodea > Phasmatidae > Medauroidea > Medauroidea extradentata. Next base: position 5,884 of record PNEQ01038522.1, on the reverse strand, counting down.
TTTCCCGTCGTTGAGACGTTGCGCGCGGAAAGATACGAATTGGCTGCAAAGAGAAATTTAACAGGGCTTTTTGAGTGCTCACTTTATTCCGAACCGCCTATACAAGAAAATGTACATATGTTATATTACAATAGTTGACGAAAAATAAGAGCCAAGAAATAGAGGTTTATACAAAGTTTAGATACTCTCAGTAAAATTTGACCTTGAATAACTCGGGGGCCCAGTGAACGGTAGGTTGGTTTACTTCGTCCAAGCACAGACTAAATGCTAATACAGACGCGAAATAACGAGGCGGCTCATTTGATACGGGCGAACTTCGCCGCTTATTGGCTGCTGGAAGTTGTTGATACCAGCCCCGTGTATGTTTGGCTCCTGCATGTTACAGCAGGTTTCCTATTGGCCTGGCTGCCGGGTAGCAAGGCAGCTGCCTTACGCTGATTGGCAGTAGGTGTTTCCGCCATGTTGCTGGCCAGGGAAGCCATTTTGCTGGCGTGTGTGACTGAGTTCGCCGTCCTACTGGCTACTTCACTTCTGTATCCCTAACTATTCTGAGGTCCAAGTATGATGACTGCCAGGCTATGTAGCGCAACGGTGACACGTTAGAGTCGCATTTGGGACGTGGTCACCCTATAATTTTTGACAAGCTGAAACAAAGGTGTGTTTTAAACAGCCATACTATTATAAAATTTCTGCACTAAAAATTTTGTGTCCAGAAAGGCCTATACCTAAAACACCCATTTTCCGTAGGAAAAAACAACCTTCAAAAATTACTGAAGGACTTGTAATGAGTATACACACGTTTAACGATCCTCGAGTGTTATTCATAAGTATAGTATGTCTCATAAATTAATTCCACTTTTTGACAATTGTATTGGCATACATTTTTAGAGATGTTTCCATGAAATAAGCAATGTTTACCTCTGCCACAAGTGACTTTTTCACAAAAAAACACTTGGCTGGGTCCCAAACTGTGCAATTTATCAAAATTAAAAATAATTTCCTGCAGAAATTGATAAACATGATAGCTTTCAAAATTGTCAAAAAATGGAATTCTCTCGTGAGACAGACTTTGTATATCTATCACTCACGTTGAGTAGGGCTAGTTGAATAAATATCTGTCGACCAAAGCTCTGCACTCCGTTCGGATGTCTGAGTTGGTGGATTGTAAGTATTATATATATATATATATATATATATATATATATATATATATATATATATATATATATATATGTATATATATTTAGCGCATAAAAAATTCATTCTTACAGTTTTAACACTTATATTATCATGGTTTGTACGTGAATTTTTTGTTTCAATACACAAAACAAATTTTTATATTTTTCCCCCTGAAATTATCACATATTTTGTTGCCAAAATGAAGCAATTTTTTTTTGTTAGCAAACGGTACTTTGTATTAAAAAACGCTCTGGCAAAATTATATATCGTAAGACTGTACACAGTCTGAAATTTTTTCAAAGCATTTGGTATAAAAATATTCGAGTTATCTGCAATTGTTTGAAATAAATGAAAGACATGGTCTTAAGGAGGCCCCCTACCCCACGCTTGTTCGTAAACAGATTTTTTCTACAAAAATATTCCACATGTGACCATTGTGCCAACGTACGAAAAGAAAACAAACTTCAGACAAGGCCGGAACATAATTGTTAAAACGCCACGCTCATTAAGAACACTGTTTCTAAACCCTCCAACATTGCTAAAAACGGCATTTTCAGACTTCCGTACTTCAAAATGTACTAACCGGATGTATGTGAAACTTAGATTGCGACCTGCACTGAACTTAGTTGCAGACTTTCCACCAATAAAATTATATGGTCACCGCTTAATGTCCCATAGTAAAAACCGTTCGGCGGGAAGCTTGCACGCTAGTTCAGAGCTTGGCTCGTTGAGGCGACGCGGCATTTGATGCGCGCTTCAAGGTCGACCTTACAGCTCCATCGCTTTTGCGCCTCTCTCGCGCGCTGAAAGCAGTAATCTATAACTGTAGGTTTCTTGAAGCCAATTTGCGAAAAGCAAACAATAGCAATCCTAGGCAATAGTTTTAGTCAACGTTTTAAACATAATTGTTTCCAGTGTTACGAACTTCTAGGCACAATCTCTGACGCCGGAACCTCGTGCATTTAACTGCGGTGCAAGAGATCACTCGTAACGAATAAGTAATTCTAGATAAATATTTACTCATAAAGTTGGCAAATACCGTTATCTAGGATTGTCATTGAGCATTTTATACATATTGGCTTCGAAAAAAGCGTAGAAATCAATTGACGATTTCAGCGTTTATTTATCCATACGCACTCTTTAAGAGGGAGAGTTAGATAATTTTATTGTATTTTCTGTTTTTGAACCATAAAATTTATTTAAATCGTTTCATCCAAATTTTCTCTTCCACAAAGATAGAATACATTCTTGGTAAACTGTTTGACGTAACTAATAATGGACTCTTTCATTAATTTATCGTGCAGAATTATTGCAATATAATTCTTGAAAGTTAACCTATAATTCTCTTGCAATGATTCTGCGCGACAAAATAATGAAAGATTCCATTATTATCTAAGTCAAGCAGTTAGCAAGAAAGACATATTGTATGCCTTGTCGAAGAGGCCATTTTAGTAATACAATTTGAATAAATTTTATGACTCAAAAAATTAAAATACACTACAATTGTCTAACACTCCTTAATGTTGGAGTATACAATCATGCTCATCCTGTATACTATTTTTTTCTGTACGGCAAATATTGTTTTCTAGGTATCCGAGAGAGATGGCGCATCGGCAGCATTGTTAACTTTCATTCAGAAGGATCCTGGTTCGATCCCCGTCTGCAGCCATCAGAATTTCTGTTCTCGATGGTTTCCCGAATCCCCTACTGGCGAATTCTGGGGTTGTTACGTTGTATAAGCTGCAGCTGACTTCTTTCATAGTTCTGTCCTTTCGTAATGTTGTGTATAACCGTATGTAATGTTGTGTGTAACCGTATGTAATGTTGTGTGTCACCGTATGTAATGTTGTGTGTAACCGTATGTAATGTTGTGTATAACCGTATGCAATGTTGTGTATAACCGTATGTAATGTTGTGTGTAACCGTATGTAATGTTGTGTGTAACCGTATGTAATGTTGTGTGTAACCGTATGTAATGTTGTGTATAACCGTATGTAATGTTGTGTGTAACCGTATGTAATGTTGTGTGTCACCGTATGTAATGTTGTGTGTAACCGTATGTAATGTTGTGTGTAACCGTATGCAATGTTGTGTGTCACCGTATGTAATGTTGTGTGTAACCGTATGTAATGGACTCGCTGTCGACGAGACGCACAGCTAAATTAAAATCAAGTTAAATTAAAAACTATAACTTACTACATGGCTGTTTGACGCCTTGTCAGTCGTCATTTTTGTACTAGTACGTGAACATGAGACGTCAAATTCGTTCCTGTACAGAGAATTCTGTCTTGCATCGTAATAGTTAGAGACACGATTACTTCGCGTATTGATTGTAGGTCAGGTTGAACGTCAATAACGTATACTTCATTCCTCCTTCTGTGATTAGACGACAGCGGTTTTAACAAACATTTAACGACTGCGAACCAGTTACAAATAAGGAAACAAGTCGTGGGGATATCACGTGCTACAGGTTTCTACTGTTAGTATAGTCAGTGGATACTCGGCTTCAGCTGGTACACGTATAGAACTGAGAAGTCTAGGCTGTTGCCAGATGAATACGAGAAATACACGTGCCTCTAGTAATAGACATCACAATATTGGAGATGATGGTTAATCGCGGGACAATTTGACTATTTGCTGGGTTTCAACGTACGATCAGCTCACCAACAGATTACTTTCTTTCACTTGTACGTAGAGCTGTTGCCCTATTTGACTGAGCCAATGGGAATCCCGCTATTGTAATATTTGATGTCTATTACTAGTCTGCAGACAGCTATGTTGTGTCAGAAGTATATTACCGAATCATATATGTTGCAAGAAACTACAGTGTTTTCAAGGGTATGTTGGCACAAAACATTTTCGCGATATACCCAGTGGCGGTTCGTGGGTTGTTGCCAGGTGGGGCTGCAGATAGTCGGAACTGTACCCTCTTGATGAAAGCGCCGTAGACCAATGACAACGAAATATTTGCCGGCTACTAGATCTGTTATGACCACTCAGTAGTAAGGGGCACCTGCACATCAGCGTGTCAGTGGCTGTAGAGTCAACCAGCGCACAACCCTGTACAGCTCTTGGCAACTGCAGCCCTACCTGGCAACAACCCACGAGCCTCCACTGGATATACCATCATCTCTACACATTATCAAACAGTAAATGCCCTTTGGAGAAGTCAAATCTGACTGAAGTAGGCTACTGTTAAACACAGTAAGTGTGTTGTTACTGCAGTACTTGCTTCGGCATATGGTTCACGCTTCCCGTAGACTCGTGAGGCAACTAACAATCTATGTCTGGACGAAATATCCACGACGCGCAGAATTCACGTGCGCTGCAGTAACTGCCGTATTTGATACGAGGAACTGGGCAATGACCGGGTGTCCTTGGTTTTCAGAACCAGTGGTGTTCTGTCCTACAACGGCCTTGCTATAGCTGGGGAGAACCCAAGACTGTCTCACCAGTCTGCTGTAAGGCCGTGCTACATTTGCATGTCTCTTGGTCCTTCGTGTACTCTTGTCCCATCGTCTCTTACGGGCGTGGTCTACTGCAATTTTCATCACTTTTTTTTATTTGTACCAGATATTTTTCTCTTATTTTAGACACAAAATGTGACTAAATTCGGCTCTTATGAAATAAAACTTATTTGAATTTTAAATTTTTTTCCAGTTTTATCATTTTTTTGTGAGCGTGACATTGTAGCCTGAAATGTCTTTATTCACTGTGATTTTTTTGCGTTTGGTATATCAGTTAATTTTAGTGTAGTCCTTAAGGCCATGCCCGGTAGTTTTTTTCACGTTGGTGCAAAAAACTCAAAAAGTTTTCAACCAAATGGGTTGAAAAAAATTGAGAGCGTGTGAAGTCATACTATGCACAATTATATGTAGGCTTTTAAAAAAAATGAGTCGTTTGCCAGTAAAAAAAATATTTTGTGCCATTTTGGCTTATTTTCATGCTAAAATATGTGATACTTTGGGTGCAAGAATCTAAAAATCCATTGTGTTCATTGCAAAGGAAAAATTCAGATAGAAACTTTGATGTATTAGTGACAAAACAATGTAGCGATTTTGTGATAGAGATATTAGTTCATTTTGGAAAAATTATTTTCGAAATCACTGCAAAACTACCAGGCATGGCCTTAAAACGGAAACGTGCAAAATATGACTTTCCTAACAAGCCATTACGCGAAAACTATGAGTGATAAAAAAAATTTCATAAGAGCCTAATTTAGTCACATGTTGTGTCTAAAGTAGAAAAAAATATCTGGTACAAATAAAAAGTAAAAAATGGTGATGAAAATTGCTGTAGACAGCGTCCTTAACGTCTCCAAGGGACACCCAGTTAGTTCTCAAATGCCACATCGCTTCAACGAGCCAAGCGCTAAACTTGCATACAAGATTCCCGCCGATATATTAGGGGACATTAAACTGTGACCATATAATGTTTTTGGTGAAGAGTCTGTAGCAAAGTTCAGTCAGTGTGTATGTTTCTATCTGAGTTTCACATACAACCAGTAAGTAGGGTGAAAGCCCCTAATTTGGTGATATACCTAAGTTGGTGGTACTTTTTTGAACGCCATGTATTCATCTTAGGTATACCACAAAAAGTTCCGTACTCCGGCAACAGATAGCGCAGCATGTCTACTTTGCCGCTAGGTACGCAACTTCGCCATTGAGTCACGGGAATGAGCAGTACAAAACGGAAAGTGATTGCG